>MJUU01039736.1:19893-55882 GCA_002080025.1 Modiolus philippinarum
CTTCCAAGGCATCTGATGATGTCTCCAGCGTTGTGGTTGTTGTCACTGCTATTGCTTTAGTTTTGTGGCTGTTTACACTTCCAAGGCATCTGATGATGCCTCCTGTGTTGTGGTTGTTCTCACTGCTACTGCTTTCGTTTTGTGGCTGTTTACCCTTCCAAGGCATCTGATGATGCCTCCAGCGTTGTGGTTGTTCTGACCGCTACTGCTTTAGTTTTGTGGCTGTTTAAACTTCCAAGGCATCTGATGATGCCTCCAGCGTTGTGGTTGTTGTCACTGCTATTGCTTTAGTTTTGTGGCTGTTTACACTTCCAAGGCATATGATGATGTCTCCAGCGTTATGGTTGTCCTCACTGCTACTGCTTTAGTTTTGTGGCTGTTTACACTTCCAAGGCATCAGATGATGTCTCCAGCGTTGTGGTTGTCCTCACTGCTATTGCTTTAGTTTTGTGGCTGTTTACACTTCCAAGGCATTTGATGATGTCTCCAGAGTTGTGGTTGTCCTCACTGCTACTGCTTTAGTTTTGTGGCTGTTTACACTTCCAAGGCATCTGATGATGTCTCCAGCGTTGTAATTGTCCTTACAGCTACTGCTTTAGTTTTGTGGCTATTTACACTTCCAAGACATCTGATGATGCCTCTAGCGTTGTGGTTATTCTCACTGTCACTGCTTTAGTTTTGTGGCTGTTTACCCTTCCAAGGCATCTGATGATGCCTCCAGCGTTGTGGTTGTTCTGACTGCTACTGCTTTAGTTTTGTGGCTGTTTACCCTTCCAAGGCATCTGATGATGCCTCCAGCGTTGTGGTTGTTCTCACTGCTACTGCTTTAGTTTTGTGGCTGTTTACACTTCCAAGGCATCTGATGATGTCTCAAGCGTTGTGGTTGTTCTCACAGCTACTGCTTTAGTTTTGTGGCTGTTTACACTTCCAAGACATCTGATGATGTCTCCAGCGTTGTGGTTGTTGTCACTGCTATTGCTTTAGTTTTGTGGCTGTTTATACTTCCAAGGCATCTGATGATGTCTCCAGCGTTGTGCTTGTCCTTACAGCTACTGCTTTAGTTTTGTGGCTGTTTACACTTCCAAGACATCTGATGATGTCTCCAGCGTTGGGGTTGTTGTCACTGCTATTGCTTTAGTTTTGTGGCTGTTTACACTTCCAAGACATCTGATGATGTCTCCAGCGTTGTGGTTGTTGTCACTGCTAATGCTTTAGTTTTGTGGCGTACGTTTTTGGTTGTATTTATTGATTTACTTTTTATAAAGTTGTCTTAATTTGTATTTAAAAGGAATTTTCGTTTTTATTGTAAATTTTTATTATTTTAGATTTTCCCTTTCTAACTTTTTGCCAAAAATAATCTGTATTAAATGACGTTACAAACCTGGTGTTTCGATATTGGAGGCTGTTCTGAAAACGTATACTAAAAAATTGGCCATAAAAAATAAGTCTATTAACTAGTTGTATCTCTAAACACTAGATGGCAGCACAATTAAAATTTAAAAAAAGAACTAAAAATTTGTTGCGAACGCAAAATTACTCTATCCAAAATTCAATAACTTAAAAAATGGTCATTTTCAACAAAAGATGCTAAACATTAAAGAGGTCTGTTCGTTAGTTTGGGCATATACCAGATAAATATGGGCAGGCAGTTGCAAATGAAAGCAGATATTAAAGATATGAATTGTCCCTGAAATTACTAAATTAAATCATATTCAATAATATATGTAAAAATGAACATTGAAAAGTACTAAATAGCATCTTCCATTGGATGACATTTACAAGTTGGGTTACAAACAATATTGACACTCAGAAGACCAGGTTACAGAACACTCTAACAATCACTGTCATTCGTTGTCCGACAAAAGCACCAGTGTCTTAAACTAGTGTGCAGATACAACATTAAGACAAATACAAGTAGCTCATCAGGTCGATTGTAGAAAACTTGGAATTGTAAAATAATGAGATGTGGGCACTATAAACAGGTGGTCAGAATAACGTTTGGAATTAAAAAAAAATAAAACACCCAAACTTCAAAGTATGATAGTCTTTATCAACTTATGCATACATTTCGATTTATGGATTTCCTTACGTTATGATGTACGCTGAAGAGTCGTATAAATGACTATATGCTGAAACTTAATTCAAGGTTACTTCGGTATTTTGTTATCTATTAGGTACTTTAAACATTGTGTCAGCATTTAAGTCATTATAAATATGCCTGGGTTTCTTAGGAATGATGTTTCCAATGGGAAATAAGTAAGCCAGACCTCTGATATTCAAACAACAAATAGCAAATTTGAGTTTAAATAACAACAACAGAAGTTCGTGCGAATTTAATTTCTGTGTATAGCCATTTCGACAACTTATGTCTCCTCAGTACACATAAAATGAAAGCATTTTGATATCCAAAAATCGAAATATGTTTTTAAGCTGAAAGAGAACAAATTACCAAAATGATATAAAGAGAAAAGCAAAAATCATCTTAGGACAGAGCTATGCAAGAGGGGGATGCTCCTTAGCTTTAAACAAAATTTTCTTTGATTTAGATATTGAAATTTTCCAATAAAATCGGTTTTCGGGCCAGCACCGAAGTACTGGCTACTGAGGTGGTGAATACCCTCAGGGACTAACAGTCCACCAGCAATATTAATGGGATAGGCCAAGTAATAATAAATAACAAAATACTAAGTAACTGTGAATTGATTTTATGCATAAGCGCAATTTCGACAACTTATGCCTCTTTTTAACAACCCAAAACATGAAAAATGCGAAAACAACAACAAAAAAAAAAACAAAAAACAAATTAAAAAAAATAACATATAGTCTAAAATTAAGTCAAGTAGTTGTAGATACAACCGTTTTTGTGAATTTTAAAAGAAGTTAGCAAAGCCATTAATTTAATTGTAATATTTGGTTCTTTTTCAGGTCTTTAGATAACCAGAATTAAAACTGAAGAAATATGGCTGAAAAGGTTTAACCATTCATAGAAAAAAAAGGGTAATATAAAATGATAAAAAGGACCTTTACATTATTTATTAGATATGTATATATATTCACCATAATAAAAAAACAGTGAAATCGTCTTAAAGTGAAAAAATATTACCTGAAATCTGAAAAAAAACTGTTACAAATATGGAGTCAAAGATATCTTACAATGATAGGAGTTATGGTATTTAAATCTTTGGTGTTCTATTACATTACTTATATGGCTTTAGATACAGACTTTGACAGTATTTATACAGCAAAATTCAAAACTTTGCCTTTTAACTGTATCTTGGATAATGAAAAAGAAATAAATAAGAGAGCAACAGACGGTGTAAGTAAGTCTGGTAATAAACTCTGGATCTATCCAAAGATATCTATTCTCATTTGTGAAATAGAAACATTGTAACGGTCTATCAAACCGTAAAACATCTGTAGTGACTGAACATACCTTTGATGTATAAGTTATTGACACAGTTATTTCGCTCTGTTTACAAAATCGCTGTACAAACTACAGGCACGACAATAGCGAATGAGTTGTGAAATGTACACGCCATATGCCAGATTTGTGGGAATATTACTGCCCCAAAACGGGAAGTTAACTATTGGAAAGTCGAAATCATCACACTTGCCGTAAAGTTTAGTTTTCAGACGTCCAGTGTTGTCAATGTAGAGTTATAGAAAAAAGAAGGAAAAGGGGGAATGTGTCAAAGAGACAATGACCCAAAGGGCAGTAATAAAAGGTCCAGATGCTGATGATGGTTTAACAGTGGTCTCTTTAATTTTGAGTTCATTCGGGTATATAAGATGAAGGTTACCCTTAAATTGAGGATTGCTCAATGAAAGAACATCATGAATGTCTATAAAACGAAAGGTAATTTTTTCATGTCAGACAAGTTTGACTATTGGGCTGGTGAAAACTCTCGGGGACCTCTGGTCCACCAGCAGTGGCATCGGCCCAATGGTTTCAAAATACAATATAAATACCAAAGTTGCCTGATAAACGGTAATTTCGTTATGTTGTTCAAGTGTTTCAAGGAAAAGAACATATATCTATATAACGGAAGCTGAAATTAAAGGACTTGACTAGCTTATTGTTTTTCTTTGAACTTGCTGGGGCAGCTTTCACCAAAACAAACGAAATATATATTTATGATATTCCAACATTTTTTTCCATTCAAAAGTTTTTTGTTTTTTTTTCGTGAATTACTACTAGACACCGCCGAAATAAGAAATGAGGTCTGATGTGCTATAAAACATAATGATTAACTAGATTTTTGTTCAGATACAAATATTTTGAATGATACATTTATCAAGAGGTATACTTTATCAGAGTAAATAGTACATTTACAACTAAGGCAGTAATTCTGCTTCATTAATGATAAGTCAACAATATAACTGAGATAAAAGCATGCTGTTCTTGCATTGCAATGAAACTTAGACACCTTGAAAACTGTGCCAGACGAGTTATTGTGTGGGATTCCTTGTGCATCAGGAAATATCGCGTTTTGCTCACACCTCAAAGTAGGTTCAAGACGGCCCCTAGCACCGGTTTAAACGGAATTCATTGTTAGTTGTCGGGCAATGCTACATCTAAAGCCCTAAAAAGAGAGAAAAACAATACCAACAATAAAGCAAAACAAAACAAACTCCCAAACTAAATAAAAATAAATTAAATAAACAATACTTAAAAGAGAATTGGAAATAAAAAAGCAAAAGAAAAAAAAATACACACAATAAAAAAAAAAACAAAAACAAAAACAAAAACTAAAAATAACAAAGCAAAATTCAAAGAAACAAAAATAAAACAATCATTTGAGTATGATTTTCAAAGTAAGTGAGAACCAAACCGTCAGTTCAAAACGAATAATTCAAGGACAATGGAAACATCGGGAAAAAATCAAATTCATCCAAAAATTTTGATATCAACAGGTTTCATCAAATCATATAAAGTTAATTTAATACGCGTAGATATCACATTTTTGCTCGTCCTATATCACTAACTAAACACATTTAAAAAACTATGTAGATAATTGTTTAAATTCTTATTATTTTGCACAAAAATAGCCATTTATAATACCATGGACAAAAGATACTTTCCCTTTTCCCCAAAACATTTTGATGTCATTTGTATATATTAAAAAGCTAACACCAGAATCTTTAATTTTTGTTGCTAAATTTGATCTTCATAATTTGATATCTTAGCGTAGGGTTTTTTTTTTTATTAAATGACAAATCTAAGCTTCCTTGCTAATTACATTTTTCCTACATTTTTAGATTATCTAGTCTCATCCTTCTGTCTGCATCTTTATGCATATATGAACAACAAAAAGATGTGGAGTAAATGCACCTGAGACCAAGTTTTTACAAATTCGTGGGGACAACAAGCAATTGAACAGCGATTTAATTGTTGTTTTTAACATGAAATCACCATGGGCCTTCAAAAGAGCATATGCAGAAAGTAAATTCACAGTAACCTCGGTATTTAGTTATTTGTTACCACTGGGTCGATGTCACTGCTGGTGAACTGTTAGTCCCCGAGGGTATTCACCAGCCCAGTAGTCAGTACTTCGGTGCTGACCCGAAAACCGATTATATTTGGAACCTTGCAATATCTAAATTTTAGTAAATTTTGTTGAATCTAAGGAGTATCTCCCTCATGCAAAGCTCTGTCCTTAGCTGATTTTGGCTTTACTTTAGATCATGTTGGTTATTTGTTCTCTGAATATCTTTTAATTAATGGTCTTCCAATGTTTAGATTTTATCTGCACTGAAGAGACATAAGTTGTCGAAATGCGCATATGCAGAAAATAAATTCACAGTAACTTCGGTATTTAGTTTTTTGTACATGCCTCATAGTAAGTTCAAAACGGCCTCAAGCATCGGTTTGAGCGAAATTCATTGCTCATTTTCGGACAACAAAAAAGGCTCTTCGTTTTCCGCTGATGCAGGGTCGTCAACAAACATAAAATTGACTATCAAAGTGTACTTACAACCGCTGTCATCCGTTGCCGGACAAAAGACTCGTAGAAGATAATCACAACATATAAACAACCACAGGGCACTCATCGAGTCAATTGCAAAATAATTTGGCATAATAGAACAGTGAGATACATATTTTTATAACTTAAAATATTTGTTATCAGTTAAAATAAAAAAGGGAGAGAATGTCATTTATGTAGCTTGTTAATAATGAACAAATAAAGGACAAAATCCCTATAAATGTATGGTAAGATTAAGCAAATGGAACAACGCGTTCATTGTTGCTCTTCACCTTGAAATCACCACGAGGCATTCAACAAAGAGCAACACTGTTACCTCACAGTAAGTTCAAGACGGCCCCTAACACCATTTTAAGTGGAATTCACTTGCCAAATGTTGAACAACGCTACATCCATCCCCTGGTTTACATCATTTTTGTCATGGATTCGGGGTTGTCAACAAGCATAACATATCGGGCAAAGTAATCTTACAAACACTATCATCCTTTGCCCGACAAAGGGGCCAATAGACAGTACAACTTACAAACGATCATGGTGCACTCATAGAGTTGTTTGAAGAAAACTTTAATAACTTTTTATTTTTAGCTCACCTGGCCTAAAAGGCCATGTGAGCTTTTGCCATCACTATGCGTCCGTTCGTCCGTCTGTCTGCCTGTCAACAATTTCAAAAATCTTCTCCTCTGAAACCACTAAGCCAAATGTAACCAAACTTGGCCTGAATCATCACCAGAGTATGAGTTCTCAAAATTGTGTTCGATTAGGCGGTAGGTCAAACAACATGGCTGCCGTTGCTAAAAATAGAACATAGGGGTAAATTGCCGTTTTTGGCCAAAAACTCGAAAAGCGTTACGGATATCAAAAATCTGACCTGGGTAAAATGATCAGCATGGCAAGATCTACCTGCCCTGCAATTTTGAAGAAAATCTGAAAACCCATCTCGGAGTTATAGCCCTTTTTCCGTTAAATTTTCAAAATTTTTGCATTTTTTATTTCAAAAAGTGTAACAGATAGAGGTCAAGTGTAAATTGCTAAAATGTTCAGCATATTCAGGTATACCCACCTTGAAATTTTGAAAAAAAAATCCATTGACCCTTGTAGGAGTTATTGCTCTTTTTTCACCAAATTTTTTAGATTTTCGTATTTTTCTAGTTTTATTTCTAAAATTATGAAAGATGAAGCTCAAGTGTAAACTGATGAAATGTTTGCCATGCTGTGGCAACTTCAAAACTGATGTTGAAAATTGTTCCTTGACCGCCATTTTCAAAATAGCTGCCCCCAAAAAGGCGGGAAAATTTCACATTGTCCGATTTCAATGAAATTTGGTTTCAAAATAGATATTGATGTTGTTGCGACTTCAAAACCGGTGTTGAAAATTGTTCGTTGACCGCCATTTTCATAATGGCCGCAAAAAAGGCGGGAAATTCAACATTGTCCGATTTCAATGAAATTTGGTTTCCAAATAGATATTGATGTTGCGAGTTCAAAACCGGTGTTGAAAATTGTTCGTTTACCGCCATTTTAAAACTGGCCGCCAAAAAAAGGCGGGAAATTCAACATTGTCCGATTTCAATGAAATTTGGTTTCCAAATAGATGTTGATGTTGCCACTTCAAAACCGGTGTTGAAAATTGTTCGTTTACCGCCATTTTCAAAATGACCGCCAAAAAAGGCGGGAAAATTCAACATTGTCCGATTTCAATGACATTTGGTTTCGAAATAGATATTGATGTTGCGACTTCAAAACCGGTGTTGAAAATTGTTCGTTGGCCGCCATTTTCAAAATGTCCACCAAAAAAAGGCGGGAAAATTCAACATTGTCCGATTTCAATGACATTTGGTTTCCAAATAGATATTGATGTCGCAACTTCAAAACCGATGTTGAAAATTGTTTGTTTACTGCCATTTACAAAATGACGTCTCGACTTCAAAACTGGTGTCGAAAGTGGTCCTTAGCAAGAACGTTTTTTTGTCAAAAAAAGCCCAACAAAGAAATATAGTAAAACATGATCAGACTTTAAAAACAGTTCAAGATATTGGAGGTGTTCGAGCTACAAAAGTTTGAGAAACTGAAGATCAACTGTATAACTTACAATGTTTCTTTGATTAAGGCAACTGAAAGCCAGGTGAGCGATACAGGCTCCTGGGAGCCTCTGGTTTCATATGCTACAAATAAAATTAAATTGAAACGAACAAACAATATTACTTTTTATTTTCATGTTGAATAACTTAATTTTTAGAGTGTTCGATGTTTTCTTTTTTAATGATTCAGTTTCGGAAATATTAAGTGACAAGAAAAAACTACGAATTCTATAAAAAAAAAATCAGATTAATTCTACATATTGATGTATATCTTACAGTACAAATTGGAATCAAGCAGGATCCAGAATCCTTCTAGTACAAATTGGTATTCTAATTCCTCCTGGAACAAATTAGAATTCTGGTTTGTACTAGATTTAATCCAGTAAAAAATGGAATTCCAATTTCTACTGGGACAAATAAGAATTCTGATTTGCACTGGATTTATTGAGATATCCTGGTTATACTAGAAAAATTCTAGATCCTCAAAATTTCAATCAATAGAAAAGGTGGTAGAGAAATAAAACATTATCAGTAATATGTCCCTTCTTCTGTTTTGGTGATCATTTAAAAAAAAAGATTAATTTCGAAAGAAAAAGATTCATTGACTTATTGTATATATGCTCTTTATTTTTCTTAGATATGGTGTACTTGTACATGAGATAATATCTCATGTGTACACATTGTACAATAACTATTATCTAAATTTATGTAAATTCTTAAAATTAAGGATTAACTCCGTACATCGTAGTTTTGTCCTTACCTATATTTGATATAACTGCTTATTCGGATTTTGTTTGGTTTTATGCATTTTAACCATTTTTTGAAATTACGGATTTCCTTTGTTTGGGTTCTAGTGCTGCTGATGAGGAATTAATTTCCGAAATGGCCATACAGCTCATTAAAATTATTGCAGTTGGAGTTTACATATGTGTTATGGTCTCATGTTCATTTACTCCATATCCTTTCGTAAAATATATAAGATATAGAATTTTCGCTTCAAAATCTTTATACCTTTGAGCACAGTTCAAACTTTTGATCACTAGTTTTTTAAATGCAGTGGATCCTGTTACTCTACCTGAAATTTCACACATTGTTATGTTAAAAAGTCGATTATAATAGAAGGCAGTACAACAGCCTCAGTTTGCAATTACTGTGGCAAATGCAAAACTATGCGGTGCCCTTGTAGTGAATAAAAATTCCCTGCATTACCAAATGTCATATAGTTCCACCAATTGTTACAACAAATGAACAGTTATATAAAAATTATTCCATTTTAAGAATTTAGTTTTTTATGAATTAAAATGTTGTGAAATACATACTTCTTATAACAAAATCAAACTTTTTTCAGCTTTGAATGTCAGTAATATCCTATATCCTCCTGAACAAAATATCCAGTATTATTCTTGATCGCACTAGAAATTCAGTGCTAGTATAAATAAGGATATCACAATTTTTCCTTGGAGAGATTGGAGTTCCAATTTGTACTGGAATAAATCCAGTACGAAACAGAATTCTTATTTGTCCTGGTAGAAACTGAAATTCCAATTTGTACTGAATTATATCCAGTACAAATTGGAAATCTAATTTGTCCCAGTAGAAATTAGAATTAGAACTTGTACTAGGAGGATTCCGGATCTTACTGGATTCCAATTTGCACTGTAACAAATAATTTTAGCTATAAATTTATAACAGACCCCCCAATTGCATTGCAAACTTCAACATTAAAAGTGAAAACAACATAAAAAAAACTGGAAAAATGAATAATAAGAAAAGTAAACCTACTTAAAATTTGGTAAATAATTATACAAATGAAAGTGTATAATAAAAACTCACCCACACATTTAATTTCCTGTTATTAATTTTTAATGTACAGTGGCTGATAAGTAATAAGTAATTATTATTTTCCTATTTCCTTGTTTTAAGGGTCTCACACACTTTGTATAAGTGTGAAAATAATAACCAATAAACAGTGTAACAGAGTATTTTCTCCAATCCAGGGGCATTTAGATAGGAGTCATCCTAGTTACTCTTCTTAATATTAACATACCAAAGTTGCATAATGAACAGATAATTTCGCTATACGAAAGCATTTTGATAAATCCATCAAACTTATCTGTCTCAAATCTAGTCATTTAGACAATGCAAACAGAACTACAGAAACCATCTGTTGAGACAAGTTCAACGTAGTTCTATGAAATATATAGACTATAAAAAAATGAAATTGCTGTTGCCAAATGCAGAATTTTAAAACATGCCATTTTCCGAACTATAACACTTTTTACTTTCTGCTGAAGTAAAACAATCAATATATCCTGCTATTGAATTGGTTACCTTGACTGGTTATACAAGACCATATCACAGTGGTAGGAAGACAAACATCTTTTTTTATTTTCAATGAAATGATATGGCGTAAATACACATGAGATAAAAGTCTCTACAAATATATGGTAAGACCAATCAATGGAACAACACTTTTTTTATTGTTGTTCTTTATCTTGAATACACCACGAGGCCTTCAACAAAGAGCTTTGCTCATTACTCATACTAATTTAAAGACAGTTTTCTAGCATCGGTTTGAGCGGAATTCACTGCAAATTGCCGAACAAAGCTACATTCATGTATAATCTCGTTAGCTCATGGATGTGGGATTGACAACAAACATGAAATACCTGCCAAAGTTTTCTTACAATAGCTGTCATCCGTTGCCTGACAAAAGATTTACAGAAGACATAAACAACATATAAGCAACCACAGGGCTCTCATTGAGTCAATTGAAAAGAACTTTGCATAATGAAATCATGAGATGTGGGAACTTTAAAGAGGTGGTCAGAATAACATTGGGAAATTACAAAAATTAAAATGATAAAATTTTAAAGTATGTCTATTATAGTGTATCCATATGAGAAATTCTCTCATATACCCTGTTTAGGTGAGCCCTATTATTTTCTCAGCTTTATAATAAGTATAATTACTATGCAACATATAAAGTGGCGTGATTGCATGATGTCTATGCGCATTTAATAAAGCATCAATAGAGTGTTTCTTTGTTTATCTTTCTCTGATTTCCTCAGATGCCCTGCTAAAAGCCTAATTCACTGGAGTTCACACTGTGAGTGCCTTTGTTTTGAATGTTGTAATTTCTGTTTCTGTGTTTTGTATCTGTCTAACGTCATTGTTTTTTGTGCCTAACGTCATTGTTTTCTGTGATCTCGCTTTGGCCGCGTCTTTGGACTTCGATTTTTGTAAATTTCACTCCTTTTTCCTTCGGTATTCTATTGTCGCTGTTTTATGAATTGTAGTATTGACTGAACAAATACCAGTAGTGATTAAGAATCCCTTTGTCTCCATTCTCCACAGCTTTACTTATTTTGCCACGACATAAGCACGATAAAAACCAATGTAAGACGCCATTTATGTACAACTGAAATTTATTAATCTATCCACTACGAAAACCCAAAGTCACCATTCAGTTTGTTTCTGCAGATGAGCATTTCAATGTCTCTTCAGATCAAATTTGTCAAACGTAGATCTTGCTTAAATTAATTTGAATGTCATAATTAATAGTTTTCAAACACAAGACGTTATACGTGCATTTTGAGTTATATTGCCATATGAAAATCCTTCACTTCAAACACCTACTTCAGCTTCGTACTTAGTTCTGTTTATAAATATTGATGAAGATGGACGTTTGAAATCTAAGCTATATGACAAACGTGATGATTTTAACTTCCCAATTGAGAATTTTCCCTTTCTGAGCAGCAATATACCTACCTCTCCAGCCTATGGAGTGTACATTTCTCAGTTGATTCTTTACTGTCGCGCATGCAGTTTATACAGTGATTTTTTGAATAGAGCAAAAACACTGTCCCAAACGTTGCTAAGTCAGGGATTTATTCAGCCTTTGTTGTTTTCATCCCTTCAGAAATTTTATGGCCGTCACCATAATAATATTGACAGATATGACGTGTCTGTGTCCCACATGAAAGCGGACATTTTCAGCTAGATTTCACGTCTTCAAGGATTTGATATAACCGGTTTTGACTCTACCCTGGATTGACTCACTGATAGTATGACGGGTGCCGCTAGCGGAGCAGGACATGCTTACCCTTTCGGAGCACCTGATGTCACTCCAGGTTTTCATGGGAGTTCACACTATGGGTGCCTTAGTTTTTAATTTCGTCTTTTTATTTCCGTATATTGTAGCTGTCTCACGTCCTTGTTTTGTCTTTGTTTTTCTCTGTTGCCGTTTTTGCCATGTCTTTGGATTTCCATTTTTGTAGTCTTCGCTTCCCTTGTTCCTTCGGTATTCTACTGCCGCTGTTTCGCACAGGAATTTATAACGATAGACTGAGATAGTAATAAATATAGAAATGTAGTTTTCGATTTACAATATGTACTGAGCAACAAAAGTTTTGGAAAATATTTTCAACAGTTTTCAATTTTAATGAAATGCTTAAATGCTGATAAATTCTGATCTCTGATGAAAATAACATATATTTGCTTGAATTCAACCCTAAAATTCTCCATTTTGTCATGTAGGGTTTACAAGAGAATCAATTCAAATAATGGTCCGAAAATCAATATGGACTTAACAGTCGTATAGGCGATTTTCATCTTTTGAAAAGTAAGTAAGAACCGAACAATCCACAGACAATGGCAACCTCGGAAAAACAAAGAAACAAAGACATAGCATGAACACGGCACAGAAAAGAAAATGAAGACACAAATATAAACAAAAATGAACAACACGGAACCAATAAAAAAACCGTGGGTGAGATCAGGTGCACCGGTAGAGTAAGCATCTCCTGCTTCTTATAAGACACCTGCCATGTTGAACAACGGCAGTACAATACCGAAGGAACAAGGGAAGCGAAGACCACGAAAATCGAAATTCAAAGACACGGCAAAAACGGCAACAGATAAAAACAAAGACAAAACAAGGACGTGAGACAGCTACAATGCACGAAAAAAAAGACGACATTAAAAACTAAGGCACTCATAGTGTGAACTCCTATGAAAACCGGCAGTGACATCAGGTGACATAAGGGTAAGCATGTCCTGCTCCGCTAGCGGCATCCGCCACACTATCAGTGAGTCAATCAAGAGTTGAGTCAAAACCGGTTTTGTCAAATCCGTGAAGACGTGAAATCTAGATAAAAAAATTGGGACACAGACACGTCATATCCGTCAATGATATCATGGTGACGGCCATAAAATTTCTGAAGGGATGAAAGCAACAAAGGCTGAACAAATCCCTAAGTAACTTTTGAGACAGTGGTTTTGCTCTATTAAAAAAAATCACTGTATAAACTACATGCGCGACAGGAACGAATCAACTGTGAAATGTACACTCCATAGGCTGGAGAGGTAGGTATATTGCTGCTCTGAAAGGGAAAATTCACCATTGGGAAGTTAAAATCATCACGTTTGTCATATAGCTTAGATTTCAAACGTCCATCTTCATCAATGTTTAAAAACAGATCTAAGTACGAGGCTGAAGTAGGTGTATCAGTAGTTTCTTAAATTTCAAGCTCAATGGGGTAGATCTGGTGTTAATATTCCTTGAATTTTGGATTATTAAGAGATAGTACATCGTCTATGTAGCGGAAGCTGAAATTTAAGGACTGGGCTAAATGTTTTTGTTTTAACCCTTGTAAAAACTTGGCCTCATACGAGTAAAGAAAGAGAACATGTCAAAAACAGCACAAGAAACCACTTCAGTTCTTGAAATCCAAAATGTTATGTTCGCTTTCGTTGCATAAAAAAGAAAAATCTGGCATTTTTGTATATACTCACTTTTTTATTTTTTTCTTTGTTGAGGCTAAGTTGCACACGTTTAATCCAATTATTCAGAATTAATGACAGACCTACTGCTAATGATCTGTCGAACTCAAATCCAGAAATGTAAAACTGATTCTATGAACGGAGATTTGGTAACCAAAAATAGCCTTTTTTTACACCTGTTGTTGGTAAACTTTTTTATCAACACATGTTACACAAATAAGTATCATATTTACACTGTTATTTTGACACGATTTCCCTTGAAGTAATATGTCAAAAAAGGTGCTCATCTTAGTCTTAAACATAACACCATTATGTTTCCGATTTTTCAGTATCGAAAGAGTTGAAATTTTTATTCGATTTTGTTATGTATCCTTGGGTCGATGCCTCTCCTTGAGGACTGATAGTTTTTGAGGGTTTTCACTAATCCAGTAGTCAATACACCACACTGGTGCTGATTTCATTTAGAAACTTGCAATATCTAAATTTAAAAAAAAATGTTTAAAATTAAGGAGTATTTCCCTCTGTATTAAGCTGATTTTTGGCTTTCCATTTAGATCATATTGGTTGGTTGTTCTCTATCAGCTTTAATAATACTTTAGGTTTATGGTTAACAAGGGTTTTGATATGATGTGCACTGCAGTGACATAATTTTCGAATTTGCCATTTAAGTTCGATACGGCCCCTAGCACAAGTTTAAGTGGAATTCACTGCTTAAAGTAGAGCATCGCTACATCCCTGTCTTTTTAACCCCGTGCATGTGGGATCGTCAACAAACATACAATTTTCTGGCATAGTGTTCTTAAAATCGCTGTTATCAGTTGCCCGACCAAAAAAAAAAAACAATCCTTATGACTAGAAGACAATCATAACATTAAATCAACCAGAATGCGTTTAATCGACTCGATTCAAAGAACACTTGGCATTATAAAATGAAAAGATGTTGACACTATACATATATGTAGATGGCCAGAATAATACTTGAAAATTGCACATAAGCAAGTATGATAGTGTATCCAAGATAGCCAAAATCTAGCTTAGTTCAAAGCTTTGCTCACAGGAGATACTTCCAAGTTTTAAACCTTTTTCTAAAATTTAGATACAAAATTACTGAACTACAGGGTAGGTGAATTTTACGGACACCAGCAATCCACTGAGCGCATCATAGACCCAGTGCTAATTAAAAACTGAATACCAATTGAAACATTTGTTTTTCTCATTCTCAGTAGTCACAAACAGGTTGAGCGAATCAAACTAGAAAAAACTTAGATACCATGTGATATTTTATGTAATGTCAAACACCTTAAGGTTCATGAGCACAGCTGCTACGTGATCAAACCAATAAAATGGCGGGAAAAAATAAAATGCTCAGAATGGAATGATGTTTGACAGGAGGGTTACTTAACATGTGTAGAAACGAGTTTTGGTGTTAAAAATATAAAAATGGCAACCGTTGCTATGGGAACAGAAAATGGCGGGAAGGTTTCAAATTGCTTCAAATTGGATGAAAATTGACAGGATGGTTACTGAGCATGTGTAGAGACGAGTTTTGGTGTTAAGAAATATCAAAATTGCGACCGTTGCAATGGAAACATAAAAACATTCAAATTTCTGTGGATGCGATGAAAAAGGAAATAAGGTGAGAAAAAAAAATAAAATAGCACATTTAAAGGGCTGAAAAGGGGGAAATGATTAGAAATATTAAATAAAATAGACAGATAGTTGTGATTTTTGCACACAAAGGAATAAGAAAACGGAAAACTAGAGAAACTGTGGCCTGGAGGGCCACAAAATGATACCGCCACTCCCCATGGGAGTAGAATATCCCCAATATAATTTGTCACAACAATAATTATAATTGCACAATTCTCGGTAAACAGGAAGTAGATTGTCAGAAATCCTATAAACGCTACTTCCAGTATAAAATTTCATTATAAATGCAAAAAATACCGAAGTTGCATAAAACAGTAAATTTCGTCATGCTGTACACGTGTTTCAAGGAGTAACATCTCATCAGCAGCATTAAAATCAAATAATATGGAAAGCCATAATCCAAAAGTAGTAAACTTGCATACAAAATTTTAAGTTGCAGTGATGAGTAGTTACTGAGAAAACTGTTACGAAAATTTTCTACGATTGACAGAAGATCTTGAAAATTATCGAAGTTGGTAAACAGGAAGTAGGTGTCAGGCAATCCTGATATCGCTAATTGTAGGAAAGGACATCACTCTTAACTTGCATACAAAATTTCAAGTTGCAGTGATGAGTAGTTACTGAGAAAATTGTTACGAAAATTTTCTACGATTGACGAAAAATCTTGAAAATTAACTAAGTCGGTAAACAGGAAGTAGATTTCTGGAATTCCTGAAATCGCTACTTGCAGTATAGGACATCATTATAAACTTGCATACAAAATTTCAAACTGCATTGATGAGTACTTACTGAGAAAACTATAACGAAAAATCGTTTGCTATCATGGAGACAGACGGACAGACAGACAGACAGGGTAATTCCTATATAACCCCTGATTTTCGTTCGTGGAGGGTATAATAATGAAAGAATAAAAAACGAAAATATTGGGGTAAGGGAAATCACCCTTGAACAAACGAACTATCTCCCCTTCCAAACATCAAACGCAGACGTGATAGAAATACTCCTAGAATAAACCTCTGCTGAATTCCATATAATAGATATCACTCCCGAGAAGTTAGGAACAAGAAAATATAGACATATAAATTCATTCATATTGTCAACCTCATTCAAAATATATCCGAATACAGCATAATGGGTCATAATGGTGGCCAACAGTAACTACAGACTAATTCCAGTCCCCCTTGCGCGCTCCTTTATCTCTCCATAGGACTCCTGCAAGGTCACGTGTCGAACTATCATACAATATATAAAAAAATTAGAATTTGTGAATGACAACCTATTCTGCATTTATGTTTAAAAGTAGGCAAGAAAGTATCCACTTCCGGTTTGGCATGTGTGACCAACAACTTCCTGTTCTAGTCAAGTGAAGACCCTATACAATCATATGACTGTGGTAGAATAAAAAAGATAACAGGAAACAACTACAATGGCCGAAATACATAGCCACATACCACAAAGTAAATAGGAACTGCACAAGAAAAAACCCACAATAAAAATACAAAAGACAAACGTAAACAACGATAGGAACTCGGGACAGCCGGACTTGGTACCGGTACTAGCAAAAGCCAGCGGTAGGGTTAAACCGGATTATGGGTATCCGAACTTCCCCTTTCTCTGTAGTTTGGTTTTTGTGCACCAAGCACAGCTGGTAATCACTTCCGGTTTTTGTACTAGTATAACGGGGTCAATAATCAGAGACACACAGGCTAGGGTTTCGTAGTTTATTCAATCAGTATAAGAAACACCCTGCAACATACATAACATTCATAAATACTTTACTCACACAAACAAGACACATACAATTAAAACATAAAATACGGCAAAAGGGCAATAACTCTAATTTAATACAGTTACGCTACAAGTTAAAAATGAATAACTAATATATCTCAATCACCTAGCATTCAGACCTAAATATGATAGTTGTATAGCACATCTCTATGTACATATAATTTGCACATCAGTCTGAATAATAATTGTTTTACATAATGCACATCGTTTGCACATCTGGAACATATAAACATAAATAACGTAAACAACACAAACATATATACAATACTGAACTAAAAATACACAGACATGAATTACAATGACATGTGACACAAAAATACACAGAGTGCTTACCCTATATGTGGTACAAGGGTTTGGCAGATCATTACAAGCTATAGTAATCCATCTTGTAAATACATCTAAGTAGTTATATACCTTAGCATTCTACAGCACCAAGTATTCCTACAAAATAAAATGTTACAATAATAAATACTTAGTACCCTTATAGGTTTATCGATCTGTCAAAACACGGTATAAAAATATAAACACAACAATGGACAGCTCGATTATGTTCAACCATGTTTTCATGTACATTATGTTCCATAAGTATTTAAATCATATAAAATTGTCTATCTATAAAATATGGAATTCATACATAAAGAGTGGCTATACATATAGCTATGTAGTCAACTTGTTTATTTTTTACAAAATTATATTTCATTCATTCTCATTCATTCTCTTTCATACAAAAACTTCACCCTCTCACACTTTCATAATAAATGTAAATAGTGAAATATTAGGATCTAGAAAGATTAGTAACTGACCTGTTAGTGTGAATAGTAAGTTTCCTTAAATAATAGTTCCATGTAATTTTTCTGTGGAATTATATCAATTTGTCATTTTTATCATTGTGTCTGTCCAACAAAGACATTTCAAAAAGAGTGCCAAAACCAATCTATCCAATCAGAAGACAGAAACATAGCCATGTGATAAGAATGACCAATTAGAACCATAGTTAATGAAATAAGAGAACTACAGTACAGCTCAGTGTGAATATTACATATTCACTACAACAAATAGAGAAAAGAATTTAGAAACAAGAGAATAGAAAATGTTGACTCAGAAATAAAATTATCTACAGTATTAAAACTAATTACTATTAATATATTACAAATATATTAAATAATGTCTCTGCCACACTAGTGACGCCAAATTTTTTAAGGGAGGAGGGCAATGTTGTCAACTTTGAATTTTTTTAGGTCCCTTAAAAGCCTGGTTTGCTGTATGATTTTTTATCTATTATTGTTGTGTCTCAAATATATATTCAATTTTTTTCATGGCATGAAATATTGTCCAGTAAGGGCCAAAAAGGCAAAAAAAATTGCAAGTTAGGGGAGTATTGTGGTAATTTGACACTACAAGTAGTAAGATCGAAGTCGTTTCTATGTTCTTACATTTTCAATAGTCACAGCTTATTCCATTAATGCTTATTTTTTTCCCTACTAACAACATGCACATTACAGTCTGCCCTAATATATTGTTGTTGTTTATGCTCATGAGCACCAAGGGGCAGGTAACTCTTGCCCTATATATCTCAAGGAAAAAAACCTGGTAAGAGGGTTTGAAAATTTAACGTAACAACCAACAACTATAGTACTACAATATATCCAAAAACAAAGAAATTTAGTTGGTAAATTTTTTTCTGGGTATGCTTAAAATATTCTATTGAATTTGGGGCTCTCGTGTTATGGATATGACAAAAGCAGAATCTAATTACATCTAAGCAATGCAATCATAAATCTCTGTTACCAGACGTTTCCTTTACATAAAATGGTTTGTATTACAAGGTCCAGTCTAGATCTGTAGATGCACAAACTTTTTTTTAAATTAGAATTTGTAGGAGAAAATGTTGGAAAAACCAATCTGAAAATCCAAATTAAGAAAGTATCTTTAAAAAAACGCACATGTCAAGCTTTAAGTCAAGAAGGTCAAACTTAATACAATATTCCAGTATATATATGATTTAAGATTTTTTCTCTGTTCTACTATATATATACTCGATGGACATACGGAGGCATCGTAAGTAATTTAACACATAAATAGTCATAAGCATGATAATATAAAGAAGAAGAAGTAGTAAAATATTCAGGGAGTATAATTGATTGGTTTCAAAGTCCATAGTTTTCGATGCTATCAGATTTTATCCATTTAAATAGGATTACTCTTCAATTTTCTACGTTTTTGTAGTGTTTGAGAAGCAAAATATTCCAGAAAATGTTTATTTGATCTGTTTAAGAGTTAGAAAACAACACTAACCGATCAGCTTCACGATACCCCATCCATTATCAGTTAAAGACATAGAGGTAGCGTTGTTCGACTTTTGTCAGTGAATTATTCTCTTAACGATGCCAGGGGCTGTTTTGAACTTAAATGAGGTATGAGCAAAGCTCACTGTTGAAGGCCTAATTGTCATTTCGAGATGAAGAACAACAATAATATAGGTGTTCCATATGCAAAATTTGAATTCACAGTAACTTCGGTATTTAGTCTACCATTTATTTGTAGAAACCTTGTCTCATGTGCATTACTCCATATCCATCCACTGTTACCAAATAGATCATCAAATGTCAGATTAAAGCTGGCTTTGTTGGTGTGCCACACAAGGGAGAGATCATGCTTTCCTTTTAGGAGCAACTGACGACAACTCCAGTTTTTTCTGGGTTTAAATTAATAATGCTTAAGTTTTGGTGCGTTTGTGTTGATATTTGTCTCTCATGTAGGCTCCATTTGTATCACATCAGACAAGATAAAAAAAATACCGAAGTTGCATAAAAAACAGTATATGTTGTTATGCTGTACACGTGTTTCAAGGAGTAACCTCTCATCAGCAGCATTAAAATCATATAATATGGAAAGCCATAATCGAAAAGCCTTGATTTTTGATACTTCTGTAATTTTGTTCTGTTTGTATTTTCATCGTCGTTCATGTTGCCTCTCTGTATGAGATCCTTAAATTGCAATGTATTCTAGATTTAAGTATGTTGGTTGTTGCTGCGTATTCATTTGTAAATGTCGTAGTCCTTTGAATTCAAGATTGCGCAATATGAAGTTATTTTTTTTTTAAACAGCGAAAAAAAATGCCGATCTATAGTAGCTCTTTCTTGCTTCGGCATTCATGTATCAATGCATTGTAAGCTATAAACAATGAAGGAATATATAGTGTAAATGCAAATGAGACAATGTCTCCACGCATAATGGCACACCAAGCAATGGAACACCTCTTTTATTGTTTTTCTTCATGTGGAAATCGCCATCAGGTGCATTAAAAACATTAAAAGCTGACACTCATACCCCAAAACTGAATCAAATACCAAAAGAAGAACTAACATTTAGTTTTAGAAAATTTATCATTGTGGTACATGGCTAAAGATAATATTTAGCTTCTTAATTTTATAAATATTTTTCCTGATCATCTTTTACTCAAGTCTCGTTATTCTGTTGCTTTACATCTTCAACTGATTATTCAGAAATGTAGCCATAACTTATATACTTTGATAAAACATGTATACAAGCCTTGTTTTATGGCTTGTATACTATCCTATATAGTATATTTCCATTGATTTATTAACTTTTTTTACCTTTTTGGGGCCATTTAGGGCTTGCTATTTGGTGTGAGGTTCCTCACTGTGTTCAAGACCTTACGGTGACCCCTAGATGCTTTGTTTTAGGTCGTTTAAACCTAGATATGTGATGTTGTCTCCTTGACATTTACTCCATTTCCTTTCTTCTTCATATATAGGATTGTATATTATCATGCTGCAAAATTGTAGTTTTGTCTTCGTCAGTGATGTTTTTGCCATCGATTTATTTTGTGATTGTGTGAATACTAAAGAGATTTACAAAAAACTTTTCAAAATTTTACCATGGTAATGTTTGAGGGTCAGAGAAGTTACATGTACCACGGATTTCAATTTGTTTTGTTTATGTGTTAGCAAATGACATGAACCAATCCGCTACCAAACATATCTTTCAAAACAATATATGCGTCCCTGATAGTGTGACGGATGTCGCTAGCGGTTCAGTCCGCTTCCAAACATATTTTTCAAACAATATAAATATATATGTTACAGTACAAATTGGAATCCAGTAGGATTCAGAATCCTCCTAGTACAAATTGGAATTCTAATTTCTACTGGGACAAATTAGAATTCTGATTTGAACTGGATTTAATCCAGTACAAATTGGAATTCCAATTTCTACTGGGACAAATTAGAATTCTGATTTGTACTGAATTTTATCTAATATAAATTGGAATTCCAATTTCTCCTAGGAGAAATTGAGATATCCCAATTTGTACTAGTAGGATTCTGGATCTTACTAACTTAAATCAATAGAAACAGTGATAGAGAAGTAAAACATTATTATTTTATTAGTAATATGCCCATTCCACTGTTTTGGTGATCATTTAATTAAAAGATTGATTTCGAACGAATAAGATTAGTTTTCTAATTGTATATCGAATGGATGTTTTGCTTCGAACTCTTAAAATTTTGAGAACAGTTCAAACTTTTGATTACTAGTTTTCATAAGTGAACTTCAAAAATGGAAGAACACATGGAGGTATTTTACAAGACAAATGTTTGAATATCATTTTTTTTTTCGAGTATATTTAAGAACTACAATTCTGAGACTGATGCAGTAGATACTGTTCACACATTGTCATGTTAAACAAAGCGTTCATAGAAAGATGGCAGTATAACAGCCACAGTTTGTAATAACTCTGGCAAATGCAATAATATATGCGATGCCCTTGTTGTAAATGAAAATTCCTTGTTCCACCAGATGCCGTAGAGTTTCGCCATTGTTAAATCAAGTGAACAGTTATATTATAATTATGTCATTTGTCATTCTTTTGTTTTACAAATGTAGTATTTATGAAACGGAGAGGAAGTGGGATAATAGAGTCAGTTTTTATAAATTAAAATAATATGAAATACATACTTCTTTAAACAAACTCAAAAACCTTTTTTCAGCTTTGGATGTTAGTAATATCCAGAATCTCCCTGAACAAAATATCCAGTATTATTCTGGATCATACTAGAAAATCAGTAGGATTCAGAATCCTACTAGTATAAATCAGGATATCTCAATTTCTCCTAGGAGAAATTGGAATTCCAATATGTACTGGATTAAATCCAGTACAAATCAGAATTCTAATTTGTCCTAGTAGAAATTGGAATTCTAAATTGTACTGGATTAAATCCAGTTCAAATTAGAATTCTAATTTGTCCCAGTAGAAATTAGAATTCCAATTTGTACTAGGAGGATTCTGGATCCTACTGGATTCCAATTTGTACTGTAACATATACACCTAAAGCATCTTGCCTACAATGTACCGGATTCCTAAGCTTCACAAAAACTCCTAAAAGCATCTTGCCTACAATGTACCGGATTCCTAAGCTTCACAAAAACTCCTAAAAGCATCTGGCCTACAATGTACCGGATTCCTAAGCTTCACAAAAACTCCTAAAAGCATCTTGCCTACAATGTACCGGATTCCTTAGCTTCAAAAAAGCTCCTAAAAGCATCTTGCCTACAATGTACCGGATTCCTAAGCTTCACAAAAACTCCTAAAAGCATCTTGCCTACAATGTACCGGATTCCTAAGCTTCACAAAAACTCCGTTTTATTTCGGCATCAAGCAGCTGTTCTACTACTAACTCTGTCCTTAGCTGATTTTGGCTTCACATTTAGATCATATTGGTTGTTTGTTCTCTATCAGTTTTTAAACCTCTTTGAGTTTATGGTCTTCCAAACGTTTAGATTTTATCTGCACTGAAGAGACATAAGTTGTCGAAATGCGCATATGCAGAATTTAAATTCACGGTGACTTCGGTATTTAGTTATTTGTCCATCCATTTAACCAGTGCACTTTCTTGTATAAAGGAGTTAATTATAAAATATAGTAAAAAACTTATCAAAACTCTGGTGTCAATTACTGTTGGAGTGTAAAAAATTCTGTTTACGTTTGTCTTTTGTTTTTTATTGTTTTTTTTTTTTTATCTTATGCAGTTCCTTGGTACTTTGTGCTATGTGACCTTGTTGGTGTTTCCTGTTTTTCTTTTTATTCAATTATGCATTAATGATAGTGTGGCGGGTGTCGCTAGCGGGGCAGGACATGCTTACCCGTCCGGAGCACCTGATGTCACTTTCATGGGAGTTCACCCTTAGAATGACATAGTTCTTAATGGCGTTTTTTATTTATTTCTGTGCTTTGTGACTTTGTTCTTTGTTTTTCTTTGTTGCCGTTTTGCCATGGCTTTGGACTTTGATTTTTGTGATCATCATTTCCCTTGTTCCTACGATATTCTAATGCTGTTGTTGCAATATTTGTTGTTGTTTTGAAACCTGTAAAAGAGAGAGAATGTCAGATTTTGGAAGTTTTTTATTTAGTCATTTTTGCATATAAAAGTTGCAAATTAAAATACGTTTAAACAAACCAAAAATTACTTTTCTTGTGTCGGTTTACTTTCAATAACTAAAAAAAGCTTTAATTTTTTTACATGGACATAATTCGGGTATATTAGGGATAAGGTAAACAAGAAATAAAAAAACAAGAATCACATTTATTCGAAATTTTCAGTAAATTTCCAAAACTTTCCCTCATGTCAAAACATAAAAGAAACAAAAAATATTGAGTTGTTAATTATTACATATAGACTATTTCCTGTTATTGATATTTAATATACAGTGGTTGGTAAATAATCATTATTTCCTTATTTCCTCGTTAGAAGGGCTAAACACTTTGTATAAGTAGTTAATTTTCAAACTTAGAAATAGTGTTACACAGTACATGTCTTAAATTCAGGGGCGTCAAAATCAAGCCATCCAAGTTGCCGTCATATTTTTGTTTTAAATCTAGGGGCATCAAACCCACACTATGTACATCATGTACACTAGAAGGGTAAGAGTATTCTGTTACACATTCGACACCCATCACGTGGTCAGTGAGGCATATATCGTTTTTAAAGATCTGTTTGATAACTGATTGATGAATGTCATTTTCTAATTTATGAAAGGAAGATAACAGGAAACACTTACAATGGCGGAACATTACAAACACATGCCACAATCAACCAGGGAACTGCACAAGAAAAACAATAAAATGACAAAAGACAAACATAGATAACGATAGGAACTCGGGATAGCCGGATTAGGTACCGGCACTGGCAACAGCCAGCGGTAGGGTTAAACCGGTTTATGGGTACCCAAACCTCCCCTTTCTCTATCCCTTTCCCTATAGTATAATAAATATACAAATAAAACCCAATACAGGTAGACCACTAACTCTAAGACCGCAATCTTGAAAAGGAAAGAATAGACAAAATGTAATTTAGAAAGATGGGTCGAGGAGTGCTCGCCGCTAAACTGCCGGCTAGCTCAAGGAGCCTAGTCTGCTGGTAAAACACTGTCGCACTACGGAATAATAATCAAATTCAAAACTTCCCGAAGGGTTTGGTAAAGAATCATCATGGATTTCAGTAGACATCGGCAGTATCAGTGAGAGGCAAGTGTAATTGTAAAATCTTCAGGTCTGTGGATCCCAAAGCCAATTTAACGGAATCATGAAGAATATCGGGTCAATATCCCCTATTACGTAAAGAATGTTAGTTATATCCCAGTTTTTCTGGATTTTTTTATCATTGTTTGACATTTTTAACAACATTTCCGTAAAAACGCTCAGACAAAGCCAATTAAAAATCCATTGTACGTGTTACTTCTGTAGTTCTAAAGCAGTAACATGGTGCAATTTGAAAAGCTATTGCAAATTTGTTCAGTATTCAAACATCAAAAAGGACAAATTAGTAATCGCAAACTGCCTTAACCAAGACAGAACAAAAATCTAGAGCATGCGTGAATGCCACAAAAAGCACTAGCAGTGGGAACCCCTAAAACATGAGGTGCTCCGGAGGGGTAAGCATGATCCGCTTCACGCGTTTAAGCCGTAACACTGAATGAAAAAGCCCGGTAGTGTCACAGTCGGAATTTAACAGTCACGTGATAAACTCTGGATCAATCCAAAGATTAATGTTACTGTGAACGATACAATGATTATGGTACACATAAAATCAAAAGAACCCATAAATTTCCTTAAAAATTATGAATTTTTTTATCAAATTGATTTCTTTTTTTTTCTTGGCATTGAAACATTGTAGTGCTCTGTCAAATCATGGTGGCGACCGTAAATTTCTGTAAGACTGCTCAATAAGTATCTTTGAATATATATCGTCTTCTGACTGAATATCAAACCCCAATAAAACCAAACAAATCTATTGTCGATCTAATGTTTATTAAAAAGTCTAGTATGCCAGTGATATATGTGTTGTCCTTGTTAATTCTAAGACGACATGTTTATATATGTGTCTACTTTCGTAGAAAAATATTTGTTGAAAATAAATTATTTGTACAATAGAGTTGATAATGAAAAATAAACTATGACTGAATTTGAAAAAAATAATCAATTCTTTTAGAATTCACAGTTGATTGAACAATCAGTAGAAGCGCCATCTTTAAAGGAAAGGGATAAAATTTAGTTTCTCACTGACTTATGTTTGTGGTTTATAAACTCAAGATATTAATAATTGAGTTTTGTATTAGATTATCTAAATATACATGTAAAATATGTAGGGATGTAAAATATGTGAAAAATGCCACTCGAGTACTCGGATACAATACTCGAGTATACTCGAGTACTCGGTAAACTTTTGAAATGAAAATTGCTAGACTTCAGGTTTCTTAAGGCGAAATGACCAGTCCAATGAAATATAGCTACAATATTGCTTACGTGTCATAAAAAGAGCACCATTACAGCAAACCAAAGATTTGATTCAATTATCAATCAAAGCGAAATTATGTTGTCTGTAACACCTTGTTTTGTTTAGTAACACGCTTGTCTGATTTATCTAATTGTTTAAATCATAATTAACGGTTATATAAACATCAAATCAACACAATGTAGGTGAAATCAAATCAATTTCCAGTCAAAATAATTACTTTGATCGCAAATTAATATATAAAGTGAACATTTTTCTGCATTTCAATTATTAGAAATGTGACCAAAGGGCCGATTTATTCGAAAGTATTACTGAGTCGCAAATGCTTCTTTATTAGTAAGACAATCGTGCTGCTCGGCTACCTAAACATTGAAGTTAAATCGATTCCTCGTATGCATTATTTTAATTTCAAATGTTTATATCAAGCACGTTAATTTTGTCAAATAAAATTTCATTTTAAAGCAACAAGATCAATTTTCCTTTATGGAAACAATAGTTAGCCATGGCTAACATGTTCAGAATTTGTCGTATCTACAGCTACCAAAAAGTAATTTTTTTCAACGTCTTACACTTATTATGACAAAGAAGACAGTTTTCATTGTTTTTCATCCTTTTTTTTCATTTTATGGTGAAAAGTGTGTTTTAGAAAATGAAATTGAAAATTAAAAAAAAAATCAGAATTTTGTCTTTGTTGTTACAAAAATCACGTGTAAAAATATTGCTTATTGTAACGCAGAGCGTTACAGATGTCCCCCAAACGAACATTGTTAATGTTTTCCACAGTTTCCGTGGCAACAGCAGCATCTATGAGATTTCTAAGACTAAGCATTAATTTCTACATGTCAGATAACTATCGGTAAAATCTCATCCAATTGAATCACTTTAAATTTTCCTGCCTTTTTCAATTTCCATGGCAACAGCATTAATCTTATATAAAAATTCTGAGGCTAAAAATCATTTCTACACATGTCAGACAACCTTCCTGTAAAATTTCTTCCCGATTGGAGTATTTTAAAATTTCCCGCCTTTTTTTCCGTTTCCATGGCAACGGTCGCCATTTTGAAAATGTAAAGACAAAAATCAATTCTATGCATGCTAGGCAACCTTCCTGTAAAATTTCATCCAATTCTGAGCACTTTGAATTTTCCCGCCTTTTTCCGTTTCCATGGCAACGAAATTTTCCTGCCTTTTTTTCTGTTTCCATGGCAACAATCCCCATTTTGAAAATTTTGAGACGAAAATCAATTCTATGCATGATTGGCAACTTTCCTGTAAAATTTCATCCAATTCTAAGCACTTTGAGTTTTCCCGCCTTTTTTCCGTTTCCATGGCAACGGTCGCCATTTTGAAAATTTTGAGACCAAAAATCAATTCTCTGCATGCTAGGCATCCTTCCTGTAAAATTTTATCCAATTCTGAGCACTTTGAATTTTCCCGCCTTTTTTCCGTTTCCATGGCAACGGCGGCCATTTTGAAAATTTTGAAAGGTTTCTGCACATCTACTCATATAGGCCAACATTCCTGTGAAGTTTCATAAAGTTCGGGCCAATAGTTTCTGAGAAACGTGTCGGACAAGAATTGAGCGGAAGAAAGAAGAAGAAAAAAAACAAAAAATAATAATAATAATAAGAAACGGAGTAAACACAATATGTCTCCCAAACTTCGTTTGGGGGACATAAATATCAACATGGTCTAATATTCTAAGTAACACATAGAACTACACGTTCATGGTGCGTTTCTTAAAATGCATGTTCATTATATTTGAAGACAATCTGTTTTTTTTATTGTCTCTATCTAGGAGTAGTAACAAGTTTATTGTGATTTTAAACGTAATGCTCTGAAATACAGAGGCAGTTAAGTTTACAAAGAGAATGGCATTGATAATTCCGAGTATTCGAGTACGAATTTGATACTCGATATTCGTACCTTCCGAGCGATACTCGTTGACAACCCTAAAAATATGTGAACAATTTGTATATAAAACATGTGATTATTCTGACATACCAGAACATTGTTTCAATATGTCCTGTTTAAAGCATACATACTCTTTATTTGATCTTGATGTAATTTCCTTTGCTACTTCTTCAGTTTGAAAATACTTTAAAAAAAGGATACTGGAAAAGATAAATGCTTTTGTGTATACAGAATACTAGCCAAACCTTATGTTATGTGTTGAATTGGTGTAATTGATATTGACGGAAATTTTACACGCGGATGTATGTCTGAAAATGTATTACAACTTTTAACCATATATATCTACATTTGAGTAGTCTGAAATTTTGGAATGAAAAGGATAGATTGCATACAGAAAACGTATATGAAAAAAAAAACTAACCAAACATCATTACAAGGATACAGAAATGCCTCAAGTTCGACCTAAGGATAACACCTTTAATCAACTACGTATTGTGTTCTTAAAACTTCACAAAAATCCCTGCATATATTATTTTCTTCCGGTTTCCAGTACTTGTTTTCCCATAACCTTATCCTTTCATTTAGCCAATGCACGTATTTTTATAAAAGTGTTAGTAATGAATGAAAAACTTTGAATGAAAATATATCAAACCACTGATGTAAATTAATAACTAAATACCGAAGTGACTGTGAATTTTGTTTCTGCATATGCACATTTCGACAACTTGTGTCTCTTCAGTGCAGATAAAATCAAAACATTTGGAATAGGAAAAAGAAGGGAAACGGGGAATGTGTCAAAGAATCAACGACCCAAAGGGGAGTAATAACAACTCAAAGCCACCATAAGATCCTCAATGAACGGTGAGGAAACCCCACACCCAACGGCAGGTCGGAGTTGGCCCCTAAATAAAGAGTAATCAAGTTCAGCGAAATAAACATCATCCTAGACTCCAATAGACATAAAGTGAACTAACTAGAAAACAGACAAGACAAACCAAAATGTGTGTTTAAACTGATAGAGAACAAAAAATCAATAATATCTAAATAGAAAAGCCAAAATCAGCTAAGGACAGTGCTATGCAAGAGGGAGATACTCTTTAGTTTTCAACAAAATTTTCTAAATTTTGATATTGCATGTTTCCAAATAAAATCGGTTCTCGGGCCAGCACCGAAGTACTGGCTACTGGGTTGGTGAATACCCTCGGTGACTAACGGTCCACCAGCAGAGGCATCAGTCCAGTAGTAATAAATAACAAAATACCGAAGTTACTGGAAATTGCTTATGAAATGTAAAAAAAAAAAACAATTAAATACAATACAATTAGTTAGAAGTCCATTTTCATCTATTGACAGTTATGATTTTATACATTATATAAAACCCTTCCGCATAATTTAATAAAATGAAAATTGGAACAACTTATACAAAATTTTTTTTTCTAATTTCTTCGGTGCTGACCCAAAAGCCGATTTAACAAATAACACGTATCATGGATTTTGATTGGTTTTGTCTTCGGGTTAGAAAATGACATTAACCGATCAGCTACCAAACAGATTTTTCATTCGGTCTATAAATGCCTCACTGATTGTATGATGGGTGCCGTATGTAGCGCAGGACTAGCTAACGATTCCTTCGCACCTTTTCCTTTACTCGTACGGGGCCAAATTTTAACAAGGGCTTATTCAAAGAAAACAACAACATTTAGCACAGTCCTTTAATTTCAGCTTCCTACATATAGACGATGTTAAACACTAAGGTTTATAATAAAAGGGATGATTTCTCCTTCCCTATGGTCAATTTTCCCCATCTCGATGGCGATGTTCCGTTAGCCCCTTCTTACGGGGTCTACATTTCACAACTTGTTCGATATGCACGAGTATATAGTGATGTTTCTGACTTCAACGAGCGAAATCTTTGTCTCACTGAAAAACTTTTGCATCAAGGGTTTAGATATCATAAATTGATAAAAACATTCTCTAAATTTTATTATAGATACATTGACTTTGGTTCTACATGCAGGGTTCTTATACATCAGGGCATTTCACATCCAAACTTCTATGGCAATATCATTTACAAAGAGCATAAATTCAAAAAATGTCCTTCAAAACTTATAAATCCGTTGAACAAACTTATTCATACAGGATATAAATACAGCATTGTTGTTAAATCGTTACTTCTGGTTTTTGTTGGCAAAAATATTGATCATCTCCTAAATGCCTTACACCTTAACTAAATTTAAACAATTTTTCATATTGGCAGTATTTGGCATTGCACAATATCATGTTCTTCTTTCATAATTGATGACGTTGTTATACCAAATCTATTTAGAAGTATTTCAATTGAAGTTTCATATGTAAGAAGGCTTGATATCATAGTCAACGGAAATTATGTCCTTAGCTAGCTGTCAGTAACTGCGAGCATTTGTCCGGACAGTACCTGTGTCTATTGTCTTCATAGTTTATGTACTTAATTGTAAAGGTACTCGTCTTGATAAGTTGGACTTTTTTCTAGTTTGATTTTTACTGTGAGTCTTTTTGTGTATTTATTTTCAGCCATTCACCACACATAGGGGGAGGGTTTTGATCCAAAAAAAGACGAGTTTAACCCCACCGCCATTTTTGCGCCTGTCCTAAAGTCAGGAATATGTTGGTGATTGACTTGTCCGTGTCTTCTTATAAAATTTTAGTTTCTTGATATTTGGGTTATAGGATGTGGTTTGTTTCCATTGATTTATCCACTTTTTTACCCTTTTGGGGCCATTTAGGGCTTGCTATATGTGTGAGGTTCCTCACTGTGTTGAAGACCGTACTGTGACCCCTAGATGCTTTGTTTTGGGTCGTTTTAACCTGGATATGGGATGTTGTCTCCTTGACATTTACTCCATTTCCTTTTTTTTTCATTTGAATTAAACTTATTTGATTGCTCAAAAGCAAAGGGATCGGGCACAAGTTATTACAACATTATTATAGCCCTTTCCCTACAATTTACAACATAAACAAGTAATAAATATAAAATAGCAGCAATGTTAATACAATATACAAATTGATCTGTTTTGCAGTAATTACCTTTATTAAAGAAAAGAAATAAATATAAAATACTGAAATTAATGAAACTTAAACCCTTGTAGTTACATGATAAAATATACGACTACATGTACATACTTGAATAAAGAAATCGCGTGTTTTGAGAATAGAATTAAAGAATAACAGAAATAAGATAATAAACAAGAGAAAAAAAGAAATAAAAAGAGAAAGTGAAAGTCTGCAACATTTTATCAATCATATATCAATCAATCAATCAAATCTATGACTATTGTATATAAAACTTTGGACCGCTGTAAATATATCGAAATTTTGTACAATAGTTAGATCAGTATTTCCACAGAGAATTATATTTATATCAATATTTCCATAAATTGTAAGAGTTAAAAGTAGATTCTGTCGAATATCATTATATACTGGACATTTAAGGAAAAAGTGACTAGCATCTTCACGATCTGCACCACATACGCATCTAGGATTATCTCTGATACCATATGTATATAAATCATAATTCAAACTGCTATAGCTATACCTCAACTTAGTATGAATAATATTCAATTGTCTACGACCAAAACCGTACCATAACGTAACTACATGTTTAACACTTAGAGACCTTTTAAAATTGTTTATAGTATATACATTTCTTTTACATAAGTCTAAAGAGTTCCATGTAAGAATAGTTGATGGAAAGAAACTAGAGGTAGTAAGAGTCAATCTATAATTAGGAATAGTATAGTCCTCACCATTTCGCAAGGGATAATTAGATATACCATTTACTTTAGGGGGTAGAATATCCTGAAGATAAACGGGGGCACTATTATTTGATATATTATGAAATAAACATAAACACCTTCTACTACGCCTGTCAAATAATGTCTCCCACCCAGTTTCTAAATATAAAGAATCTCTACTAGCATAAGATGGTAAACCGGTTACTATCCTTGCTGCTTCTAATTGTAGTTTTTCCAATTTATCAGACAAATCAACACCACAACCATTCCACAATTCACATCCATATTCCAACACTGGTCGTATGAAAACAAAATAGATTTTTTCCAATGATTTACGACTGAGAATAAATTTAAGTTTCCGCAGAACAGATAACTTTTTATTCACACTTGAACAGATATTATTAATATGATATGCCCATTTACAATTTTCACTGAAATATATTCCCAAATGTCTATGATTTTCACATGGTTCTAATTGGGAACCCTGAAAATACAAATTGATATCATCACTAGATAATGTATTGGATATAAATAAAAATTTGGTTTTATTCGGATTAAATTTTATTAACCAAGTATTAGCCCATTCATTTATTTTTATCAAATCTCTATTGATTTGAGTTTCTATTATTTGTTGTGACGCCGAACTATACGAAAGTGATGTATCATCTGCGAAAAGCCGCGTTAGAGATTCAAGATTGTCTGCAATATCATTTATATAAATGAGGAATAAAAGAGGCCCAAAACAGAGCCTTGAGGAACCCCGGCTTTAAGGTACTTCACAGAAGAGTATGAATTTTTTATAACAACACATTGTTTTCTGTCTGTCAAGTAACTTCCAAGCCATTTTAAGATATTACAATACATACCATACGACTTAAGTTTTCTCACATGACCCTTTATCCATACCCTATCGAAAGCCTTAGAAATATCATATAAAACTATACAAGTGTGTTTCTTTTCCTCAAGTGCCATGCATATATTATGATAAATTTCTAGAAGTTGATGTGCAGTGGAATGACCGGGTGTAAATCCTGATTGAAATTTGTACAAAAGATTATTAGTTAATAAGAAATTAAAAATATGTTTAAACAGTACCCTTTCAAAGACTTTACCGACTGTACTTAATACAGCTATTGGTCGGAAATTAGAGGGTAATTGTTTTTCACCTGACTTAAATAGAGGTATAACTACAGCAGTTTTCCAATTGTCGGGGAAATTTCCGGAAGTTAGTGAGAAATTGAATAATATTTGAAGAGGTCTACACACGGCATTTGCAGTACGTTTCAACATAATGGTTTATACTATCAAAGCCAGATGCTTTACCTAACTTTAAAATTTTGATAATATCTAAAATTTCATTATGTGTAATAAGACATTAAGTAGTCGTTCATCCGTTCTGTCCATGAAAGGGGAGGGTCAATTTGATCGTCATTCAGGTCAGAAATGGAGCAAAAGTAATTGTTTAGTAGTTCTGCTTTGTCAAGGTCGGTATAAACTAAAGAGTCACTCTCGGTATCACATAGGGGTGGGATTTCAACGCTCTGACTAGAATTTGTAAGTTGTTTTATTAGTTTCCAATACGCTTTAGAGTCCGATTTTGAATAATTGTCGATTAGTCCATTTACGTTTCCAAAGAATGCAGTTCGAGCATATTTTTTCATGTTATTCACTTTATTTCGTTGTCGCCTAAATTTTAAGATGTCTTCGTTTCTGTTCGTCCGTTTCATTATTTTATGTAGTCTGTCGCGTTGTCTTATTTCACGTCGAAGGTCGGAGTTGAACCATGGTTTGTCATTGGGTCGAATTGTTACAGTTTTCACGGGTATACAAATTTGAGCAAACTCAAGATACTTGTTTGTAAATAACTCGCACGCCTCATTAATATTGTTATAATTTTGAAAGTTGTATTGATCTATTAAAAGATTACACCGTTCAAACTCTGCACGTTTGTAATTCCATACCTCGCGGGTATAACTACGTTTAATATTAATCGGAATTACAATACTAGCGTCTATACCGTAATGGTCACTTATTTCGTTATCAACAAAAACGACCGAAGCTTCAGAACAATTACACGCATCGCTTAACAAAACTACATCTAATAGACTTGCTCTTGTGTTACATACCCTGGTTGGTTCATTTATTACATTTTTAAGTGAAAATCTATTCATCACATCGATTAACTTATGATTTTTTACAACTAGGAGATCGACATTTAGATCACCAACTATACACAAGTACGGCGACACATCAAGTGCTCTTTCAATAGAGTTCTGTAAATCATACCAATATCGCTCACAACAAGTTGGAGACATATATGTTGTACATATATGAAGAATAAGATTGGGAAACGATACTCGTAGCCAGATATTTTCGCCACTTTCGAATTCAAGGTAAAAAATCCTCGATGCGCATAAGTGATTTGTGACACTAATACGCCTCCACCATAAAAATTCCTATCGACGCGGTAAGGTTGTGAAAAGCCCGGTAAACGAATATCATCATTGCTAACATTTCCGTCGAGATGAGTTTCCGTCACACAAACAATATCATATTCAGAAGCAATGTCCTCTACAGCTTTTAATTTATTTCGTAAACTTCGTATATTCAAGTGAAATACAGACAAACAACTTTAATTCAATTCCGATTCCGGTCCGGGATTCAATTCGACATCACCCCATACCATTAATAAAATCAGAAGCAGGAGTACAATATTTACATTTTTGGAGTAAGCCTGCAAAAAACACAAGAGAACAGTTGCCGACGTCGCCTTCAGTGAGATTTTTAGTATCGACATAATATCTAAAAAGAATGCTGAAATACTTGCAGATCTCAATTTTTTGCTATGTTTTATAATTCCATTAGTCTTACTATAAAATAACCCAGTTGTAATTCTATGAGTCATAAAATCAACCATTATCTAAAGACAGAAGTGACATATGATGGTTCAAAATACAATTGGGTTTAAATGTAAAGAAATAGATTTGATTGATGTTGCAGAAGATAAAAACAGAAAACAAATACAAAAAACGACAGAATAAATATAACAAAACACTGTACAGTCATAATGGATAATTTCTTTAACACATTGAAAAACCCTTTATATTGTCACGAACCCTTAATATCATTTCATAATTTATATTGTACTGTTTTATATTATTAATATCTTGATTGCTTTATTTTGTTTATTGATGTATAGTTTAACACAGGTGCACGTGTTATATTATTACCTGTCGATATATTATTGATTACTTGTTGTTTACCTGAGAGCAGCCAGGTGTAAATTAAATAGTTAAATCACGTGACTGGTCAGTCGTATAAATTCTGCTGATTTTATATCCCTGTGTTCAGTCTGTAGAAGTTACAGGAAGTATGAACAGAAGCAGGACCATGGTAATTATACACCTTAGTTAAGAAACTAATTACAACTAATTACAACCACTAATTTGGTTTAACCACAAGTGTTGGTTAACATTTACCATAAATCGTGGTTGACTCTGGTGAAAGGTGTACCACTATGGTTAAGCCCTGGACTGAACCACTTTAACCATTATTGATGGTAACCATCTTAACCACAAAGTGTGGTAAACATTTCAACCACGAAGTGTGGTTACTTGAATAACTGACTTGTCAACACCTGTTTATGGACTGATTCATTTATTATATTAGTTGTCATTTCATTTGCTAAAATGCCCATGTCTTGATTATATGAGATATCTAATAATAAAGTGGTGTTAAAGAGCAACTTTCTTTCGTGTAATTTGCCATTAGTTTTGGCTCGCCAGACACTTATAAAACTTAAAATTGTAGCGTAGGCGAGCGCGTTACAATATGTTATGTGGACAGCAACATAATTAATTTAGACAACATCACTATATCGAAAAAGTTTGTTGTTTTTGTATTCAACATATGTGAAAATATTCACCGCATGAAACCTGTTCAAATCATGAAGAAGTAATGATCCGTGACATAATATTGTAGGTGGTATATTCTGACCATCAAGACTGTGAAGTCAAATATATGATGACGATTTTGCCATTCTAATATAAGCGTTCTTGTTATTACTTTATTTAATTTAATGCACATTTATACCCATATACATTAGGGTTGAAGGCATACATGTATCACCGGACACTTGGGAGCTTTTATTTCGGAAAGTATTAAAAAAAAATGGAATTCGGTATCAACACATATTTTGGACATATTTT
>MJUU01039736.1:56751-66958 GCA_002080025.1 Modiolus philippinarum
TATAAATGTAGACATTTTGGACATTACGCCAAGATGTGTAGTTTTCACGGACAAACGCCGGAAAAGAAAGCAAAAAGCAAATCAAAATTGAGGCGTGATGCCGAAAGATTGAAAATGTTTAAGGAAAAGAAAATCATGTGTATATTTCCCTGTGTAGAATTAAACAACATGGAATTGCAGGAATTCTACGGAGGAGCCGACCATCGAAGAGAAGAAGTGAAAACTTTAAAACAGAAAGTTAAGGACGCAAAATTTGAAAAAGAGATGGAAAAGTCACAACGTGTTAAACATATGATAAAGTGTGATTATCTGGAGAAAAAATTACGAGAAATGGCCGAAAAACACACTAAAACAATGTCGGAATTAAACAAAATAAAAAAGGAGCGCACGCAAGATAAAAAGAAAATTGACGATCTTGAAACGGAAATGACAGATTACAAACTTCAAATAGAGGTACATGTGTGTAAGCCACAGAATGATCATCAGGAAAAGTTCGAAAAGGAAATATGTGATTTAAAAGAGAAAATTGAAGATATGCACCACTATAATGCCCGAATGTACGATCAAAGATGTGAAGCTATTGACCTTCAATTTAAGTTAAATCGAGAAAAAGAAGAAATGCAGAAGGAGTTATATAACCTGCAAGATCAAATAGACGAACTCCGATCTCGGAACCCAAATCAGTCACATCGCGATCGAAATAGAGGACATCACAGGGGATATCGACGAAATTTCAACAGGCAAAATTATTCGTAAAGTAATATCACTAAACATTTAATTTCTGGAATTTAGTTTTGAATAATATAGTTATGAAATTCATGCAAAAGAAGTTTTCATCTTATTTGGACTATTTATTCAAGACACGAGGACGTGTCTTCCTTAGAGCGGAGGAATATATCACCGGACACTTGGGAGCTTTTATTTCGGAAAGTATTAAAAAAAAATGGAATTCGGTATCAACACATATTTTGGACATATTTTATTATAATTATTTCTATAAAAACTAAATTGTTAAAGTCAAGTTTCGATATCTTAGTTTTTAATTAACTGTCTTTCATCAAATTCTTATCGCGGTTTTTAGTAACCTTTAATCCTCAAATGGACTCCGTTTAGACAGTGTGTGTGCTTTGTGGACAATAGTGGAAAAATCCTAATCCGCAATTTGTGTTTAATTATTTCGATATAGAGACATTTCTATGGACAACGCTAATCTCTGTTTTTATATATTGTTGCTATTTTATTTGTTACGTCAGTTTAGGTTTATAGTTCGGTTACGCCGGACTGCAAAATAAAAGTTATAGAACGGAAATATATTCCTTCTTGATTTTATAACCGGAACATCTTTTCCCCCGGTTATACATGAATAATATCAGAACCATAATAAAACAAAACAAAGATTACAAAATGAAAAATCATGCAGTTGATGATTCCACTCTCCTCAGCGAAAAAGACCTTGTAACGAATGAAGCAGTATACTGCACGATTTGTGGACAATTTAAACATACATATAGTTTATCTGGTTTACTTTCAATATTTGGTATTACATATAGCAATTATAATTATATCAGTAATCATTGTTAATATTGGTTTTGTGTGATCAGTCAGTACAGTATTTTATCACCAAACGGAAATATGTTCAAATCAATAAGGAAATAATGATCCATGACAATGTATTGTAGGTGGTAAGTATCCAAACTGTGACGTCAGATATATCATGACGATTTCTAATACGAAAACATTACGATAACAAAATTACTATTTTACAAAGCACAAAGAAAAAGCAATATTATCAAAAGTATTAAACAATGTTATTATCAATATTGATAACAAACGGTAATGGTAATGGTTAGTGTGTGGACACCCAGACAGCAGCAACATATGGCACAATTTTTCAAGCTGTCTGAATGTGCACACACTGACCAACCACCAAATCCTATGTAAAAAATCTTTAAATTTGGGGGCGCATATCTAAATATAAAAATGTTAATGGAACATTGACAATATATTTTTCTTGATAATCCTACATTTAAGGAGTATTTACATCAGATCTATCCCAATGAGCTTGAAATTAAAGAAACAACTGAAATACCTACTTCAGCTTCGTACCTAGATCTTTTATTGTATATTGACGAAGATGGACGTTTGAAATCTAAGCTATATTACAAATTGTCAGCCATTGTAGATGTTTCCTGTTATCCATCTTTTTACATTACCCTTCCGGGGCACCTGATGATACCTCCAGTTCTATAGGGGCTCACATTGCTATGTCTTTCGTTTTGTGGCGTTCTTGTTCATTTTTGTTTATTTGGTTTGTCTTTGTCATGTGTCTCAATTTGTGTTGGATATGTGGATTTTTTAATTTTTGGAATTTCCTTTTTCTTTATATTTGCTTCGGCATTCTTTTGCCGATGTATAACAGTAATTTATATGCGTCCCAAACCAATAAAATCTCGAGATCAATTAATGCATTTGTGTTAAAACACTTTGATCTCCTACGGAGAGAAATTGACGAAATAGCATAAGATTAGAGAATATCCCTATTGCAACTTGACATGTTAACATGAACTCAGCAGAAATCGAAATCCATAAGAAACATACTGAGGTTATAGTGTGTACGAAGATAATCTCAATATTGCGTTTAAAGATATAACTAGTTATACCAATATAATTTTGTTTGCTCAATTAGATCAATTAATGCAAAACCCCTAATTATCAAAAAAATATCTACAAGGAGGAATTAGTAAGTTCCATATGAGAAGAATGGTAAGATCGAAAAAATATTTTGCCTAAAAAGTTAAAAGAGTACTATCAAACAAATAAAACCCAATTAAACTTCAAGAATGCTGTCGTAAATTAAAAAAAAATAATGAGACCAAGTATAATTTTAAAATTGGGTCAAGAATTGCTCGCCGCTAAACTGCCGGATAACTCAATTATCTTAGTCTAGTCTAGTTTAAATCTAAATAGCACATTTTCTCTTTAAGTCTCTTTTTAGTAGATACACAGCCTTTATTACACAAAAATATTGACCTTACCCACGTCATATTCAGTTTGATGTATCTTCCCTTGTTACTTGTTCAGTTTAAAATTATTTTTGACTTGTTATTATTTTTGTTGACGTATCAAAAGGATACTATGATTAATCGTGGTTATAAGATGAAGGGTTTCATTTATTTTTACTCCTCGATTGTTTATTTTAGGAGAAGAAACATGCGTTTTGGTGCGTTGTAGAGTTCATTAGAAATTGTGTGAGTGTGTGAAGGTTTGAAAATCTATTGACATATTAATCTTGATTTTAGAGACAGGGACAACTGGGTCAAAATTGTTCAAATAAACAATGAAAGAATATGGGATAAATGTACAGGAGACAAAGTGTCTACAAATACATGGTCAAAGCAATCAATGGAACAACGCTTTCATTATTGTTCTTCATCTTAAAGTCATAAACGTATTATTAAAATTAATATGCTTAGGCTTTCTATACCTCCCGATTCTTTCAAGGAGACAACATCCAATCTCCAGGTTAAAACGACCTCAAGCAAAGCATCTAGGGGTGATCGTATGGTCTTCAACACTGTGAGGAACCTCACACCATATAGCAAGCACTAAATGGCCCACAAAAAAGTAAAAAAGTGAATACTCAATGGAAACAAACCACATCCAATTACCCGAATATCAAGAAACCAAAAATTTATAAGAAGACAATGACAAGCCAATGACCAACATATTCCTTACTTGGGACAGGAGCAAAATTGCGTTTGGGTTAAACTCGTTTTCTTGGATCCAAACCATTCCCTATGAGTGGTGAATGGCTAAAAAATAAATACACAAAAAGAGACTCACAGTCAAAATCAAACTAGAAAAAAGTCCAACTTAATAAGACGAGTACCTTTACAATTAAGTACATAAAACATGAAGACAATACACATGGGTACTGTCCTGACCAATGTTCGCATTTACTGATAGCTAGCTAGGGACATAATTTCTGTTTACTATGATATCAAGCATTCTGACATATGAAACTTTAATTGAAATACTTCCAAATAGATTTCGTATAACAACATCATCAATTATGAAAGAAGAACATGATATTGTGCACTGCCAAATACTGCCGATATGAAAAAGTGTTTTAATTTATTTACGTTGTAAAGCATTTAGGAACTGATCAATATCTTTGCTAACAAAAACCAGAAGTACAGATTTAATAACAATGCTTTATTTATATCTGCGCATTGTAAATGATATTTCCATAGAAGTTCGTATGTGAAATGCCCTGTTATACTATATAAATTTTCCAAATAATTTAATTGTCACAGAGCCGATGCGATGCATATAAACATAAAGAGGACCTATCCTCCTAGATCACATGATTTCCATTTAAGTTAAAATTTGAATTCGGACTATAATGTTGAACGTTATATATGATGCTTGCTATATATAGTAGAGGACTCGTGTCTTTGATCTTACTGGAGGTTTGTTTAGTTTATTCAGAAAAGAAAATCAGTCGCAGAATGCTGAATAACAGGAGTATGAACATTATTCACACATGAAAAAAGGGGAGGTTTGGGTACCCATAAACCGGTTTAACCCTACCGCTGGCTTTTGCTAGTGCCGGTACCAAGTCCGGCTGTCCCGAGTTCCTATCGTTGTTTATATTTGTCTTTTGTATTTTTATTGTGGGTTTTTTCTTGTGCAATTCCTATTTACTTTCTGGCATGTGGCTGTGTTTTTCGGCCATTGTAGGTGTTTCCTGTTATCTTTTTTATTCCATAAACTTAAGTTACACATTGACAAAACATATTTTGACATAGATAACATACAAAAACCTTACATACACAAATGACTATTTGAGTATCTTTCGTAGTTTTTGAATAAGTATTGACAGTTTTTTTAACACCTTAACATTGCAAAATTTCAGCAAAATATATTTTTTTCTCTAATTGGTACCTAGTACAGAGTAATGGAATAATTGTCCGTCTAATGTCTATAACTTGAAAGGGATTTTTACATTCTCAGAGATAAATTTATTTCCAAGACCAGTCCCACTTTTTCTTCCCTTGGTATGTTCCTCCACTTCACAGCTTGATATTACAAACCCTCAATTTACAAATATTATATCGATGCCCCCTCTTAATTAGGAAAATAAGGTTCTAGTTTAAATTCATGTAAAAATTACTATAAAACTGCCCTCTAGACCAACTACTCATATCAGTAAATCATTTTTGAATGTACTGGTCATGGAGACGCTGCTTTATTTTCAATTTCAAAAACTGTAAACTGGCATTTCCTTGAATATTCCAAATTTCACTCAACCCGAATTCAGAAAAAAAAAGGATTTTAAAGAATGAATCCACTTAAAATTATGATCACCTAGCTCATAAAGGTGAAATAATAAACTGTATAATTTACCCGACAGTTTATCTTCATAAAAAACCAATTTATCAGTCCCCCTCCAGAAAAAAAAATCCATTTTATCTGAACTTCAGGAGGAAATCGCCCAAGCTCTCCATAAACTATAATAAGGAATAGATGTTCTTATAACAAGTATTCGTTTACAGAATTGCAGATGTAATTTTTCAGCATTGGTCTTATTATCAAAACCCAAGATTTCTGAAGAGTAAATAGAAAACACCAAATAGTTTCCCCTGTATATCAATAAAAAGGGAAATGTTTTGAATCTCATAAAGAGCTTTTTGAGCCTGCAAACCAATTTTTAAGTGCTTGACAAAATTTCCATTCTTGTTAAACAAAAGCCCCAAATTAACATCAGAATCTTTTATTTCGAAGTTTGTAGAAGTTTGGGCGACTAGTATTAAAAGTCAAACTGGTATATCAACAGGATTTTTGGTGGTTTGTATGATTGAGTAAATATTGTCTATTATTACAAAATCTTACTTCCATGGAAGAGACATAGGTTGTCGAAAAGGCCATATGCAGAAAGTAAATGTATAGTTACTTCGGTATTTTTGTTTTTATTACCACTGGGAATAGGTCGAATTACCACTGCTGTTGACTATTAGTTCCCAGGGTATTCACCAACCCAGAAGTCAAGTACTTCGGTGCTGAATTGAAAACCGATTTTATTACGAAACTTTAATCGAATATATACAATAGAAAACTAAGGAGTATCTCCCTAATGCAAAGCTCTTACCATAGCTGGTTTGGACTTTCATTTGAGACCCTTTTGATTATTTGTTCTCTATCATCTTTTATGCATTTTTGAAATATTTTACGAAAGGATATGGAGTAAATGAACATGAGACCATAACACACATGTTTACTCCAATTGTAATAATTTTAATGAACTGTATGGCCATTTCGGAAATTAATTCCTCGTCAGCAGCACTAGAACCCAAACAAAGGAAATCCATATTTTCTAAAAATATTTAAAATGCATAAAACCAACGAAATCCGATTAATTAGAAATATTGAACATAGACTAGGACAAAACTACGATGGACAGAGTTAATCCTTCGGTTTTAGAATTTACATAAATTAAGATAATAGTAATTGAACAAAGAGTACACATGAGATATTATCTCATGCACAAGTATACCATAAATCTGGATTCCCAATGTTTTGATTTTATCTGCATTGAAGAGATATTATACAGAAATCAAATTAACAGTAACTTCGGTATTTTGTTATTTACAAAGAAAACCCAATTCGCGACATTTTTGCTCCTAACGGGCTGTAAAAAACGAAAAGGGACGAAAGTAACAACGGCTGAACATATCCCTGACTCAGCAATTTTTGTGACAGTGCTTTTGCTCTTTCCACAAAGTCACTGTATGTAATGCTCTACAGTAACGAATTAATTGTAAAATATATACTCCATATGCTGGGGATGTAGGTATATTCCTGCAGAGAAAGGGAAATTCACAATTGGAAAGTCAAAATCATCACGTTTGTCAAATAATCTAGATTTCAGACGTCCATATTCGTCAATGTATAACAAAAGGTCAAGGTATGAAGCAGAATCGGGTGTATTGGTTGTCTCTTCAATTTTAACTTTCACTTGCTGAGTCAGGGATATGTTCAGCCTTTGTTACTTTCGTCCCATCAGAAATTCTATGGCCGTCACCACGACATCATAGATAGATATGAAATGTCAGTGTCACAAATAAAAACTGACATTTTCAGCTAGATTCGCGTCTTCCCTGATTTGACATTACCGGTTTCGACTTTACCCTGAATTGACCCACTGACAGTGTGACGGGTGCTGTGCACAGAGCAGGACATGCTTACCCTTCCGGGGCACCTGATGTCACTCTTGTTTATTGAGAGTTCACACTGTTAGTGCTTTAGTTTTTTGTGTTGTATATGTAACGTTCGTGTGTTTTGTGGGCATGTGGTGTCTTTGTTCTTCCGTTTTTGGTGTTCTTGCTTTTGCCTTGTCTCTGGACTTTGATTTGTGTAATCTTGTGCTTTGTTCCTTCGGTATTCTACTGCCGTTGTTGTTGGGTAGATGCGATGTAAATATTCTTTAGATCTAGGGTTATTAAGATAAAGTGCATCGTCTATATATTTGAAGCTGAAATTAAAAGTTTGGGTTAGTTGTTTTTGTTTCTGTTGTATCAGCCCTTGTAAAAACTTTGCTCATACGAAAAAAGGAAAAGTCAGCTAAAAGTGGCGCACAATTTGTTCCCATACCCTATAGTGTGTTGAAAAACAAGGCCTCCACATTCAACAAAAATGTTGTCGCTCAAAAATTCAAGCATCTTAATCACGTCATTTTCACTGTATTTCTTGTTTGACTTAGTGTGGTTCTTAACAAAATATGTTTGATCTTTTCCTATTACCAGATAAGAATACTTGCGTTCTCCGTTTTTGGTACAGAAACATTGATGTATTGGACCGGAAATTACTGTTTTAAGTTTATTATCGGGAAGAGTTGTATGAAGGGTAGAAAATCAAACGTTTGAATGCTATTGCAGTATGCGAGACTGTTTGAGGAGAGCTGTTCAAGGAGATCTTTGGAATTTTTAAGAATCAACTTCTGATTCACGCCGACTTTTTTTGCAGTAGCTTTTTAGACCATCTCTAACTGCAGTCAGTAAAGTGGTAAGGAGTTTGGATTGGGGCTTAGTGGTGCATATGGCAGATCCTGCAATAAATCTCTGTTTATAGGGATTCTTGTGAAGCTTAGGCACCCAGTAAATATAAGGGAGATAACTGTTATTCTCATCAGTTTTGATACCGAAGGATGCTAACACAGAAGTGTGATTTGTGATTATCTCGTCCCTTGATAATGTAGTTGGGGAATAAGTAAGATTGCCAGATGAAGTGTCAATACCCATCTCCTTAAAAACACAGTCTAAACAGTGTTTCTTGCATACAAACACAATATCGTTAGAAGCTTTGTCTGCAGGTATTATGACGTATCTTCCTGGAAGTTTGTCAGTGTTTAGCAACAAGAGGATCATCAAATAAACTGGGTGTTCTAGTTTTCAAAGATGTTTTCAAGCACCGGATACGATTAATGATTATTGACTTAATCGACCTGATCCAGTCTGACAATGTCTCCACATCTCCTTTTTCTTTCTTCGCCCACATTCTGGCATAGTCTTCAACTGCATCCATCATAATTTTGAAGTTATACTTGCAGTTGATGTGCTGGGGTTCACGGAATTTTGGACCTTTTGAAAAAATATCTCGTAATATTTGGTTTTCAACGATATCTAGGTCACCCGTTATCACGTGTCCAACAGGAATATAGTTGAATGGGGAAGAGGAGCAGGTGCAATCAGGTGGTTTGGCTTTAAAGTCATCAATCTGGAAATCACGCAATACCAGTTAATGATTGAAAATCTCCTTCTTGCGCAGTTCTGTACTTACGGATTTTGGCTTTTCTATTCAGACACTATTGGTAATTTGTTCTCTGTCAGCTTTCATTCATATTTTGGTATTATATATTTTGAGTTGATCTACATTTAAAAAACATATACAGAAACTAAATTATCATTAACTTCGAGATTTCAGGGTTTTTGCCCATTAAATTCATTTCCAGGTCAGATGTTTCCGTTCCATAAAAGGATACATAAAATATTAAATATTTAATTTACGAGATTTAAATCCATCCGCCAAAATACGCAAAAATTAAAACCCCGCGAAAATTACCCGCTAAACGGTATATGGATATACTAGTAGTTAACTATGGGGAAAAATCTGTGGTTTTAAAAAAACGTTTTTTGAAAACCGCAGATTTTTTCCCCATATTAACTACTACCTACGGGACTATAGAAAAAAACAAACATGTAAGATTTGTTATTCACTACAGTTGAGACGGGTAAAACGGGCTAGATTTTTAATAAGGTCTTAATTCACTCACATTTTTTACGTTGCTTGCGGTTTAAGCATCTCATAAGTAAAACAAAAATCTTATAGGTTTTAATCTTTTTCCAACGCTCAAGACTCTTGTTTAACCTGTTTAAGACACTGCTTATAAACTCTATCATTTTTATATAAGAAAGAAAATTAATAATCCAGTAATAAAAAATGTTTAGAGGAACACAGTTCTGTGATAGATATGAGTATTGTAACTTTTTACTAGACACTCCCATAAGAATTCCACAAAATGGAGAAGCACAAGTCAAAACGGATTACAAATTTAGTATAAACGATAGGGCTTCGTTTTATGACCGGTACAATGGGTATTTTTTAATTAAGTTCAAAGTAGATAAACTAGCTGACGGAGCAGCACCAGATGATAACACAATATCAGTTATTTCAGATGTAACAAATTTTCTTAGTCAAATGACAGTCCACCAAAACGGAAAAACAGTTTACGACTGTAATAATTTATCTCTAGCAAATCACGTCAAATCATTACTTACGTTTTCAGACGGATATGTGAGTAGTGTAGGCAAAAACAGCTTTATTTACCATGATAATGTTGCAACCACTGCTGATAATATAGGATTTGCTGCGAGAACAGCTTTAACTAATACAAGAAAAGAAGTAACGACGGAAATACCATTAAATAGATTTTCTTTCTTTGCCTCATTGGAACAAAATCTTTTACCCCCAGCACAAACTGGAATAACAGTAGAAATAAACAACAATTATTTATTATACAAGGCTGATGGCGCTGATGATGGAAGAGTTGTAATTAAACATTTTGAACTTTGGATTCCTAGACTAAAATTAAATTCTGTTGGTTTAACGGGTGTGTTACAAAATTACATGAAACCAAGACGATGGACAT
>MJUU01039737.1:26076-65114 GCA_002080025.1 Modiolus philippinarum
TGTGTAGACATTTTATTTTAAGGAACTGATGTCATCCCTTTTAAAGTGACCAATAAACCTTTGACCCCTACATTTTCGAATGTAAAACATATCAACTAAATACAATGATATAGGTCCCAAATACCTAATTCTTACACATTCCGAAATTTCCCCAAATAATTGCTCCAAGAAAAGTAACAAAACTTTGCAAGTCCTTATCATGAAAACGGTCCATCCACCAACATTCGCCCAAATGAACGAAATATCTGTCATAGCCTAACAAACATTTTTCCCATTACAATTCACTACCTATTTTTTTACCATTTCCGAATAATATCACAAAACATGTTTAGGGAGTTTTCTAAAATAACCCCCTCCCCTGATAACGAAACGACCCAAGACGGATACAATCACAACTTCAACAGAAACTACAAAACCCCACCAAATTTCATCAACCTACACTTACCCACTTAGACACCTCTGTGAAAAGAAGAAAAAAATATTTTTACAATTTTACAATCCCAATAATGTCTATCCGTTGTACCGGATAGACCTTAAATACTTTAAACTGTCAACAACACTATACTTCATTATCCCCAAAGAACAATTATAGTACATTATCAAAAACTATGTGTTCCTATTTCTGTAATGTTTTACTTCTAAATCAAGGTCAAAATGCATTTTAAGCATTGTTTTTGAGAGATCGTTTTTTTTATTATTTCCATTCACTGCCTTATTGTGTTATTAAAGTGCAAGCTGTCATAATGGCGAAGAAAATGAGTTACTATGGTAATACCTTTACAGCGGTTTCTTACCGATGTGTGTAGATATTTAATCAAGATAAATAAAAAAGTACAGGCTATAATGTAGCTGCTTTATCCTTTTTTACATACTGTTCTTGTGAATAATTGACACTGGGTGGAGGAATGGTTAAGGCTGTTTGTTTACCTAATTGTACTATCAATGCAGCTAATCACCTCTGCATTGTGACATTGTTCCACGCTTTGTAAACCACAAAAGGGTACACTAGACCTACAACCGAACATGAAAACGTATGTCAGTTACCTGCCCAAGGCTGAATGTACTCTACGGGTACTGCAGCTTCCTCCACCATTAGCTCTGACCACTACGACTTGCTTAAAGTGTTGGTAAACCCCCATTCAAACGAACAGACTTGCGCAGGAATAAAATCATTATTGTGTGACTGACGTGATGTGACTACATCGGTATATTAATACAAAGGTCAAATGGTAGATTGCAAAGAATCTAAAATGACCCCCGCCAAAAAAGCCAAATTTAAAAACAACACAAATGATAAAAAAAAATCAATGATAAAAAATTTAAAAAGTCAAGAAAAGTGTCATAAAATAAAACAATATCAATTTAAATTCCCTCGATCTATGAGGTATTCTTAGGTTAAAAAGTATCATACCAATCACTGTGTTGGACTTCTACGACGCTTAATATTGTTTTATGATGCAAAGGCAATGATTCATTATAAGAATCTAACAACAGGGCGAGGGTCAGACAGAAAAATCTCAGACACCCGAGGGTAAGATTTCAAGTACTCGGACGAAGCCTGCTGAGTCCGAGACGCTAGAAATCTTACCCGAGGGTGTCTGAGATTTTTTGTCTGACCCTCTCACTGGTGTTTGATTATTTTTCTGTCCCTTAGCATCCCAAAGATCAAATAAATCACCTTTGAAAATTTTGAAACTTTTGAAACTTTTTATTTCACTAAAGGCCCCACATGAGGAATAACATTACACATGAAAAATATGGAGCAAACATATATACATATAAGAATTAGTATATGCAGATGGAAGTAGATAATGCAAATTACTAGTTATATGACAATTTTACCAAATTTTGCCATTCCATTAAGTACATATTTATCTTGACTATTCATTATCTCAGAAAAACTAACAATGTTTCTGTTATTATATATATGAACTGGCATAAATTTATATCTTTCAGAACAGAAAAAAGTACAGTTAAACAAATAGTGAAACTCATCACATATTTCTTCCTTTTTACATAGATCACAAATTCTTTCAGATCTATCTATACTAAAAAATCTACCAGCCTCAATTGGCAATTTATGACTACCACATCTAAATTTGATACGACTATGTAATAAATCTGGTGGAAGAACAGAGAGATATTTCTCAAACCCAAATTCAGATTTATAAATTCTATAATTAATACACTTGGGTGAATTAAATATTAGCGCTTTCCACTCTTCAACAAATTTATTATGAAAAAACTGCTTTACAATTTTTGACAGATTAATATTAGCTAATACAGTTTGATCATTCCAACATTGATAATTACCACATTCAAGCAAATTATTTCTTATACATGACAACCGTTTAGAATGATACACATCACCTGCATTAAGCCTATATAATATATCATAAAAAGTGCGAGAAATTTTCTCTTTTTTACCATTTAATATTCGTTGCCAAAAACCAACCATTCTGGCTTTTATACATACTGACGTAGGAATTCTACCAAGTTCTCCATAAATAATACAATTTGGAGTACATTTTTTAACTTTCAACATATACTTACAAAATTCTAAATGTAAAGACTCAATAATTTCATTATTTTCATAACCCCAAACTTCTGCACCATATAATAATATAGGTGCTGCCATTGTGTCAAAAAGTTGTAATAAAATATCTATTGGCAGACAAAGTTTTTTTGCTTTACACAATACATAAAACATTGCTTCCCTAGCTTGTTGAACAAGTCTAGATTTATTTTGGTAAAAAGGACCCTTTCTAGAGAAAATAGTACCTAAATATTGAAATTCTTCAACTACAGCTATTTGTTCATTATTATAAAAAAGCTGAGTATTCTCACATTGCCTATTTTTAGGTCTTAGCAACATTAATTTTGAGTTTCCATGTTTCACAATATAAATACATAGCATTTAAAGCAGACTGCAGTTCAGGAGCAGACTCAGCAAAAACAACTGTGTCGTCAGCATACAACAACAGATACAATTTGAAATAAACTTCAATATCATCATTATCGAACAATAAATGAGAAATGTTACATACATCAGTAAGACCATTATATGAATGTGACAGAAATTCTGTAAGATCATTAAGAAAAATTGAAAACAACAGAGGAGAAAGATTTTCTATCTGTCTTACTCCCACATTAGAAGCAAAATATTCTGAAAAACTAGTACCATTTCTTACACATGACTTTGCATTTTCATACAAATTCTGTATTCATGTTCCCGGTGTCATAGTCGTTGCTTGCATTGGGTTTAAAATTACAGGCATCTCTGAAGATTCTGCTGATTTGATTCGAACTATATCCTGTTTCCGGGTAAAACGTGCCGGCGCCAACCTCTAATCTTGCTGTAAGGAGGGTACAATTTGCGTCTGCTGCGTTTAATTTGAATGTATCAAGTAACAGAGGATTTTGTTCTTGATCAACACCCTTCCCGTTTCTTTGTAAAAACACAATTACGTGTTTCGGGTGTTTTATTCCTGTTGTAATACGAAACGACCCTTCAACAGATTGACTTGAGATATTAGTGTTAATAGATTCTCTTAGATATGTCCACCGTCTTGGTTTCATGTAATTTTGTAACACACCCGTTAAACCGACAGAATTTAATTTTAGTCTAGGAATCCAAAGTTCAAAATGTGTAATTACAACTCTACCGTCATCAGCGCCATCAGCCTTGTATAATAAATAATCATCGTTGTTTATTATTACCGTTATTCCCATCTGTGCCGGGGGTAAAAGATTTTGTTCTAACGAGGCGAAGAACGAAAATCTATTTAGTGGTATTTCTGCTGTTACTTCTTTCCTTGCATTAGTTAACGTTGTTCTCGCAGCAAATCCTGTATTATCAGCAGTGGTTGCAACATTATCAGGGTAAATAAAGCTGTTTTTGCCTAAGCTGTTAACATAACCATCTGAAAGTGTAAGCAATGATTTGACGTGATTTGCTAGAGATAAATTATTGCAATTGTACACTATTTTTCCGTTTTGGTAGACTGTCATTTGACTAAGAAAATTTGTTACATCTGAATTAACGGATATTGTGTTATCATCTGGTGCTGCTCCGTCAGCTAGTGTATCTACTTTGAACTTAATTAAAAAATACCCATTGTACCAGTCATAAAACGAAGCCCTATCGTTTATGCTAAATTTGTTATCCGTTTTGACTTGTGCTTGTCCATTTGGTGGAGACACTATAGGAGTATCTAGTAAAAAGTTACAATACTCATATCTATCACAGAACTGTGTTCCTCTAAAGTTTTAATTACTGGATTATTATTTTTCTTTCTTATATAAAAATGATAGAGTTTATAAGCAGTGTCTTAAACAGGTTAAACAAGAGTCTTGAGCGTTGGAAAAAGAGTAAAACCTATAAGATTTTTGTTTTACTTATGAAATGCTTAAACCGCAAGCAACGTAAAAAATGTGAGTGAACTAAGACCTCATTAAAAATCTAGCCCGTTTTACCCGTCTCAACTGTAGTGAATAACAAATCTTACATGTCTTTTTTTTCTATAGTCCCGTAGGTAGTAGTTAATATGGGAAAAAGCCGCAGGTTTTTGAAAACATGTTTTCAAAAACCTGCGGCTTTTTCCCATATTAACTACTATTGTATGGTGGTTGTCCTTATGTTGTGGTGTTGTGTTTTGTTTACATATGCTCAAATCTATACTTAATCAAACAATTGTGAAAATTTGTATAGGATATTATGTTCTCCATACTTAGAATATTTTTAGATGTTTAAATTTATCAAACATACCGTAAATAACGTTTTTGATTTTGTCCTGATGTTATGGTGTTTATAGTGAGATATCTCCTGATTTTGTGCATATTTGTCCCGATTTTGTGCACTAATCAAAGTATTTATGATTATCATATATTCCGACAAAAAATTGTGACAGGCATCCCAAAAGAATAAAATGTGACAATTTTGAAGCAATCAATGTACTTTTTTGGAGAAATTTTATACATCTATATGAAAAGAAACTTGGCAATGCGTAGAAACTCTCAAAATAACAACGAAAAATATATTTTATTGAAGTTTATTTAATCAGTAGTCAATGAATATGTTATACAATTAACAGACAATATAAAAAAGTTAGAGTTGCATACTAAATACATCTGTTAAAATAATGTAGATGTTTGGTACTGGCTTGGTTATATTCGCAATCTGTAGACATTCATTTCCAATATTGGCGAATCGTTATAAATTTTTACAACAATGCTTATTGCCTCGGCAGAACAGAGATGATCGGATTGGTTTTAGATATTGTTAATTAGCAAAAATGATCTAGGAGGACGAAAATGTGATTTTGTCGCAAAATATTTGATTAAAGGTTCCAAACCAAGATGTTAGAGGTAACAAGATTGGCATAGTCTCATAGGTAATTGACCCTTTCTGTCGTATATTTTGCAAATTTGTAGCAATTCACTTCGCGATGTGCTGAAGTAAGGCCAAACATTTGGTTTGATAGTTTTTGACTACAGCAGCTGCACATACAATCAATAAAGAAAATCGCAGAGACAATGAATGAGACGACGCGTTACTATATTTTGTGTAAATGAAAGAGCTAAAATGTCTTTCTCATCAGATACAATATGCATTGCGTTTTACATTGAAAGGATATGGAGTAAGAGAAGGTCTTTGTAAATACATGGAAAACCAATCAAATGAACAACGTTTTATGTCTCTCCACGGGGAGACATTGTTTTGTCTTTTCCGCCAGTCACCCATCCATCCGTCCGACACAAAGTTTGTGGACGCCCATTCTCCTATATTTTCCATCGGATTTCGACCAAATTTTCAGGATTGTTGAACATCATTCCTAGTTGTGCATATTGTCTGGCTGGATTGATCGATCGATATTTGTGGGGGTTAGTAATGCTCCTTTTTGTCATAGAATTTGATTTTTGAATTATTGTCACAAATCTTTATTTGGATTTCAACCAAATTTAGTAATATTCAAATGCAATGGCAACATACAAAATACAAATTATCTCCAGAAAGATATGTATTTTGGGAGACATTCGTTTTTGTATCAAAACACATTTGTAGTTAATTGTTACTCTTTATCTTGAGGTCAACGTGAGGCCTTCAAATATGAGCTTTGCTCATACCTCATGGTAAGTTAAATTTGGACCATATCACCGGTTTTAGCTGAATTAATTTCTAAATGCCGAACAATGCGACATCCATGTTTGTCTGTAAACATGGAATACAGAAGTATCTTTCTTTTGTGATGGGGGCCGACTTCTCTCCTCTGAATCCGCAAATTGTATTCCTTAATAGTATGACATCGTTGCGATCTCAAAGTGCGATAAATTTACAAGCCATTCTTAGAAAGAATCTAAGTCAGTAAGAAAATATCAATAAAAGAGGGTAATTTCCGTTTCCCGTTCACTTAAAAAGACCAATCCCACTCCCCACTCAAACCCAATTGAGACCCTCATAAAAAACAAAATCAACGGAATTAAAAAAAATTAACACAAAATATAAAACGCAAAAATTAAAACATAGTTCCAAAAACGTGATGTGGGAATCATACCCGACTACCTGTGAATTGGTGAATGAACCCATTTAAAGTAACCTGGTTAAAATTGGGATCGCTTATGCGCGAGCGAGTTAAGTTTAAAGAAATCCAGTTTCAAATGTTACAAAAATAGTATTGCAAGTGTAAGTGGCCGGGTCGCGTAATATCACAATTTGTAAGAATGGGTCAGGTAAAGTCAAAATAACATGGCGAGTGTCGGTTGGGAGCTACGGATACTTTTCTTTTTAACCCTTTTACCTTTTTTATACCCCCTGCTTTAGCGGAGAGGTATATTGTGATCACCGTGTTCGTTCATCCGTTCGTTCTTTCTCCCATACGTTATTCCATCAGCAATAGGGTACATACTTTGTGGCCGCAATTCCTCTTAAACCTCTTGTTGAAATTCACTAAAACTTTCATAGAATGCTCAGTGGATATTGTCATCGTGCACCCACTATTTAAAATTTGATTTGATGTGTTTTTCCTTTTTTTTTTTTGTTTTGTTGATGTTAATTTTTTTTTACTGTGTCAAATGGGTGAGAGGGGGTATATATTAATGAGATTTGCTTACAGTTGTGCTAGTTTATCAAATATTGTCAAAGGTGTGTTAAAATAAAAGCCACAGGAATATTCTTTTGAAAATCTTATTGTAGGAACGACCAAAAATTATAGTTTAAGTCTGAAGGGACGGGAAGAGCGGGCGTTCCGTACTACATAATGTTTGGCGCAACACTATGTTGAAGTATATCTTAAAATTCAAAATAGAAAACTGAAGACGGACATGCTGTTTTCTGTTTAATTTCTGTTTGTAGTCAATCGAGTTTACCTTACTTTGTTTCTCTTAAAAATGATCAAGTATTTACGTCACGCGACATTGGCGGAACAGGGGGTCCGGGGTTGGCACCTCTATTTTTTTTATTTCTTGCAGAATCTAGGAAAGCTGACCCCAAAAGTAGCAAAAGTATAGTAGAGTCCAACTGGAACAAACCGCACTGTAGTTGTTCGGCAGCTTGGTCCGCCGGTGCGCTTAACCACAAAATTAACTATGCAAATTATTGTTTAATGGGTTCCCATAAGACTGGTATATTTGTCCTCTCTGTTGTATGGGTCAGTTTCATTTTTAGTTACACCATTGCTACTCACCCCAAAAAATACATAAGAGTTCCACTATTGATACAATGGGAAGAACTAGGAACCAGGCGAAATGAAGGTGGTGACATGGAAGGTATGATACACAATTTCCCACATTTTTTGGAACTTTTGTCTACTTTATTGGCACTGTGCAAGTTTGCAAGTACAAGATAAACAGTAGTATATGGGTACGAACAAAGTCGTATTTGTGGTGGTGGTGCTGTGGTGGTGCAGGGGTCATGTATGACCTTATTATATGACGCATGCGCGACCGGAAGTGGGCGTAGCCCCAGCTAAGGACCGCAAGTCGGGTATGTTCCGAAGTCGGAACGACTCGGGCTTGGTCATTCGGATGTTTTCGGAAGTTGTCATTGTTTGTTGATCGGTGGGTGTCTTCTTTCAAGTCCGCGTTCATTGTTTTCGCCTAAGTGTCGGGTGAAATCAACAGACCTTTAAAAATGGCGGGAAAATAACTAGCAAGAGTTATGTCCCTTTGATGAACGCGGACGTGATAGAAGACACCTAGCAACCAACAAGGTGCTTAACAACCATTTGAATGACCAAGATGAACGCGGACGTGATAGAAGACACCCAGAAATAAAAAACGCGGGAAAAAACTAGCCAGGGTTATCTCCCTTAGTAAAAACAATGAACGCGGACTTGAAAGAAGACACCCACCGATCAACAAACAATGACAACTTCCGAAAACATCCGAATGACCAAGCCCGAGTCGTTCCGACTTCGGAACATACCCGACTTGCGGTCCTTAGCTGGGGCTACGCCCACTTCCGGTCGCGCATGCGTCATATAATAAGGTCATACATGACCCCTGCGGGGTCACGTGTTGTTCCAACACGCCATTTCCTATCAATAGGCCCGTATAGGGCTTCAAAACAGGCCACTTCCGGTCTATACCTGGGGCTACGCCCACTTCCGGTCGCGCATGTATACTGTAGTAAGGTCACACCACACCCCTGCGGGGTGACGTGTTGTTCCAACACGTCATTTCCGGTCAATAGGCCCGACTAGGGCTTCAAACAAGACCACTTCCGGTTGCGCATGCGCAACCCAAACATGTCAACATCCGGTCACGTGACTTCCGCTTCCGGTCACGTGACTTCCGTCACGTCACTTCCGCTCTACGTCACTTCCGGTGACGTCACTTCCGGCACCACCACAGCACCACCACCACCACAAATACGACTTTGTTCGTACCCATATACTACTATAAACCTTCTAGCAATGATTATTTCTCCTTTATGAACAAATGGGATCTCAGTGTATACTCCAGTATAATGTTCTTTGATTTGACATTGGATGTACCTGGAAGAAGTTAATATGATCAGTACATCAAGAATTCATAACATTATAAGCTGAATAATCGCTGTTTGTTTCTCCTTTTATCGTTACGTTGACATGAACCGCCACTAAACAAGGACTAACCACCACATCACAAGGACAAAACACCACAAAATCAGGACATACTTTTTTTCAAAATTGCAATACACAAGAATGTAAAGTTTTCCTGATTAACCTTTTTTTGTACATTATATCGTGTGGAAAAGTGTGAATTTACATTTTTGCCACTGTTGACAAAAACAGGATTTTATGTTAATTCAACAAAAAAAAATAATAATCAAGAAATGACAGAAAGTTGGCATACATGATTAAAAAACGTGCATGTCTTTTAATCTTCACAACAGTTCTGGTGGTATGAAGATGGCCAGCGTATTATGTCTACCGTGGGTCAATCTTTAATGTTGAAAAATGACCAGCGTTGAAAAATGACAAATGAGTCAATATTCAACGTTGAAAGTTGACCAATCACAACCATTTTTCAGCATTAAAATGAAAGCCACACGTGGTCCGTATCGCTGAGATTAACAGTTTTGAATATCAAATTGGGTCAGTTTACACCGGATCTATTTCCAGTCCTTATAATGATGACCAGCTACACTCAATCCAGGCTGATGTGAGCTTCTGCTTGGCGTCTGTATGATAATAATGTCTGTGTTGAAAAATAAGTATTTAATTTTGCAAATTGTGTGATTGAATTACTGGGTCACATTTCCTTTAAGCAGAAAAACTAAAATTAAAAAAATTCAAGATTTTTCATAGAAATGAGAGGGAAAGTGTGTATATGAGGGAATAATTTGAAAATCTTTGATAGATTTTGTTCATAGTTTGCATATTTTTGGAAATCATTAAGAGACAAATTGTACAATATTTTCATTACTTTTATTACCATTTCTCGAATATGCATTTCAAGTACTAGTATGATTATAAGGGATGGATGTTTAGAAAGAGAAATCGACACTATTGAAAAGTTGCAACGTGAAAGGGGCAGGAATTGTTACCAGATTGACAAAACAATCAAGAAGTATCCATGTTTTGTTTGCAAACACAAAAGTCTCCCCAATGAGTTCCCATCAGAATTCCTAACCCGAATTTGAGATTGGCACATCCTGTACAAACTTTTAGATAGCTTACACTTCCAGTCTTGTATTTCTCATAGTAATATTTTTTTGGAGTGGTCATTTTTCCACGACTGTCAGTTTTCAACGTAAGGGTTTTAAAATTGAAAAAAAAAATAAACCTTGAAATTTGACAATTAGCCCGTTGAATATTGAGCTGGTCAAAATTCAACGACTTTTGGATTAATTTTCAACGTTGAAAAACGACCAAAAGGTCAGTTTTCAAGGGGGTCAAAATTCAACCTCACACCGGCAAACAAATACCAAAACAAATAGTTAAAATGAAATACTAGTATATAGAATACGAAAATGTCAACGAATATATATTAACGCAAACATAAACAAAACAAGTAATACATGAAAATGTAGCTGAAGAATACATCATTTTTTGGCAAATTTAAAGGAATGTTTTGTGCACAAATAATATAAAAAGTAACGTAAATTGTAATTTCTGTGAAAGACTTTTCATCTTACCCAAAGGAATACCAATCAAACTTAATTTGTTTCTAACCAACTTAATCTAAAAGTATTTCAATTAAAAAGAATGACAATTTCATGCATTTTTAATCAAAGTTCGATATTTCTTATACATCTGTGTCTTTTGATTTTGTATAATGCATCGTTATGTAAAAAATTAATCTTCTACATATCACTCAATACCGTAATCAAGTGTCCTCAAAATATTACACCAAATCAGTAGGTGTGAATTCTTTTGCATAGCTTTTATACGATGATAAATTTTTATTTATTTTTTTTTTCATTTATGAATTCACAATAACTTCGGTAGATATTATAACCACTGCATTCACCAACCCAGACGCAAGTCCTTCGGCACTGGCCATAAAACTGATTTTATTAAAGGTAGATCGACACTAATACACGGCGCATTCAATTGGCGTATTTGCGAAAGACAAGACGGGTGCGGAATTGACTGGATTTTCAAACCGGAATATTCCTTATTTGGCCTTTTCATTGTGACGTCACAATTGATTGACAAACACTTCCCGCCTAATAGCTCCCTTTTACCATAAAAATTGTCTAATTCGTAAACTATATAAAATATTTCTCTTAATCAAACGGTGACATATAGATTTTATTAGCTCAACTTAAAGCTGAAATTTGTACCTCTGAAATGTCAAAATTTTTTTTAAAAATCTATCTGATGTTTATTTCATATGAAAGCTAACCAATAAGCATGTTCTCACAGTTCCCTATATATTCTTTGAAAATATTGCTGAAAAATACTGAATTTGGCCTGATTTTGAAAGCCTGATAACAGGAAAAGATGATCGGTGAAATATCATTTTTATTTTATTTTTTGAACAAATTGGCTAAGAACTACAAAATATCTTAAAATAAAAAAAAAAAAATATGTCTGATAATTTTATTAGGCTCTAACTACCTTATAAAGCCTCAGTCCGAGCCTCCGGTTTTACTACGTTTTATATGGCCACGTTTCGTGTCATTTTTGTCATGTTTCAACGGTCTCTACGTTTTACTAGGTTTGTTTCCCTACGTTTTGCACGGTTTTACTACGGGATACTTGATTTGAATTATCCGGGTTTCACAACGTTTTAGTACGTTTTTTTCCGGTATAAACTACATTTTAGTAGGTATTACTAGGGTTCGTTACGTTTCAACTACGGTCTGCTACGTTAATCGTAGGTTTCAGTACGTTTTTGTACGGTACACTACGTCACTGCTACGTACCACTACGAACCAGGTAGTTGTTAGTGTTGATGTCAGGACTAAACATCATAAAAGTTAAATATTTAAAGAAATTATTCAGTAAGCTTCCATCTCCCACTAGAACAAGAAGCGGGATCGAGGACGGGGCCGTCGTAAAGGGCGATTGGAAGGCGTGGTCGAAAAAGTTCAAAACTTAATTAGTCTTGGTCTTGGTGTTCTCAAAATAATATCTTTTTAAATGTCTTTTTTTTCATAACTCCATATATTTTCCTCCTTTCAGTCGACTGGTAAAATTATTATGAAGTTGATTATTTACAATATTGTAGAGGCTATTTTCGCCAGCAAAACTAAGGCTTCTCAAGACACTCAGACAATTTAGTGACGTAGCAACATTCAGAACAATGCTATCTCCTCCTAAATTTTATTAAAAAATCCATAAACAGAATAATTCAGGCTTTCTCCATATCAGATTTTCTCTACTTTCAAAGACCCGAATTCCCTATGACCATTGGATGCGTCAGCCCCGACTTTCAGAGTGGGGCCAATCAAATGTCTGCTTTCATCTGAGACTATGCAGATGCATCTGCCGTTGTACGGCAAGAAAATTTAAGAGTCGGCACAAGTTTTTTTGCGAAATAACTCGTGATGCATTTTGATACTGACGCGCTTCAATAGCAAATGCATTCAGACGTGAATGGAGTGATCGAAGTGAACGAAGTATAACGACTGGATGATTCGGGTTATTGGTAGAGGGTTTTCGCAATGGTCTGCTTACGTCATAATGAGATCTTATATACCACTTACAATAAAACAATACCAATCTTGAGAAAATATGTGTTTGTGTAATAAGAGGGGTATTGATCACTTTCAATGTAAAAAGGATGTAATTGGCTATTTGAATACTTTTAGAAAAAAGAAATTTAGCATATTGTCATTCATACCACTCGTTTAATTTTGTCTCAGACTTTACCATTTTTGGGGTGAATGTAAAAAGATTTCAATTTCTAGATCGTATGTGGAAGGTTGTTTCAAGTCTAATCCGCCAAGAGCGTGGTATTCGTATATGTTGGCTTTTTATGTACTTTGTGTGCTTTATGTCAATTTGACGACTTGTCTTTAAAGGACTTAAAATTGAATGTGATTGATTTTAGCTTTAAGCTTTGGGGGCCGTCTTGACCTTACTCTGGGGTATATGAGTAAAGCTCATTATTGAAGGCCTCATGGTGACTTCAAGATGGAGAACAACGTTAAAAGCGTTGTTCCATTGCGTGGTTTTACCATTTATTTGCAGATGCTTTATTTCATGTGCATTTACTCCATATCTCTTCAATGCTTATTTAAGCGATTTCTGCAACTAGACTTCAAATCTTGTAACAACTTCACACAAAATTCATGGATAAAAATGAAGAACAGGGTGGTATTGATTTTAATAGAAATGAACTTTAAAAAGATTTTTAGAAAAGACGTTTCTTTACCAAAAATTTGAAAAGCCTGATTTTAGTGTTGTTTGACCTTACTTATATTATATTTCTAATACCAAAGATGTCGGAAGTCATCAAATCTATTTTGATTTGACTTATTATAAAATTACATTGTACACATTATCCAGGTGGTTGAACTGTTTTGTTGAGAGCTGCTATTGCTGTTGATATTTTCAAAGGCCATTCTTTAAGAGGAGCATCTCCATCTGTCGCCTTTTCATCAAGATGTTCATGGAAAAAAACTGAATATATTAACCTCAATGCTTTTCTCGACTGATGTCACTGCTTAACTATTAGGTAATTCACAGCTGGAAAAATGGCAATTCCCTCTTTACAAAAATTGTTCTTTGTGATACATCGGTAAACGAATAACGAAGCAAGAAAAGGAAAGGGGAAATTCTAAAATCATAAATCCAACATCACGGCAATTCACAGCAACACGAATCGAGACAGCATGACAAAGACAAAACAAATAAACAAAAATGAACAAGAACGCCACAAAACTAAAGCACTAGCAGTGTGAACCCCTATAAAAACTGAGGTTTCATCAGGTGCTCCGGAAGGGTAAGCATGATCTGTCCCACGCATGGCACCCCTCACACAGCCAGCTAGAATATAGTATTGAAAATATGAGTGAATTTTCCCTTTATCACAACGTCACAGAAAAAAACCTGACATTGCAGCGGTGACACCAGATATTAAAAAATACGTTTTTTGCATTGCATTGTACCAGCTCAACCACTGTTTTGATGTGTGCTTTACCTAAACGAAACAGCTTAAAGTAAAATTAAGTATTTTTCATCTGTTGTTTTTGCAACATGATTGTTTTTGTACTCTCTGAATGTTTTTAACATATTGACTTTTGGTAATTTTTTTTTCAATTTTTCTGCACAACTGAAAAAAAAGGTTGGATAATCATCAATTAGTTTGTGTCAACTCCTTGAACAAGCTGTATGTATTACTTTGCAGAGGATAAGTTATGTACATATTGCATATCATGAATGTGCAAGATGGAGGTCATTATGTGAATAAAGTCTGAGGCTAAAGAAGTGATCAATCTCATGATGTGATCTCCCAAAAGTTTTGGTAAGGTTTTTGAATTTGGTTGACACACACATTGTTTCGATGGGGAAGAACATTGTTCTAAATGTTGGGGCAAGTTTCACCGTTTGTGCATGGTTAGTTATAGCCTGAGCTGTTATAGCCAGTTATATTTTGTTTTTTTTTACTTCAGATTAGGATATTATACCTTGCTGTTCCTAGAAGAATAATGTTTGTCTGACTTAAGTGGTAGAAAAACATACGCATACTACATTTAAACGTGGAAATACGTAGCAAAGCGTAGCAAGAAGTATGATTACGTGATGAAACCTAATAAACCGTGCTAAAACGTAATAATGCGTAGACTAAAACCTGACAGAACGCACCCAAACGAAGCGCAACCCAGCATAAACGTAGTAAAACGTATTCACACCTCTATATTACGTTTTACTACGTATCAACTACGTGTTTACTACGCATCAGTACGTTCCAAATACGGTTTAGTACGTTCTAGTACGTATGTACTGCGTATCATTTTTTGGCCACGTTTGTATTGAGTAGACCAATACAAACGGGACTAATAAAAATTGGTCTGCGTATCGCTACGTATATAGCGGATTTTAACTACGTATATAGCGGGATCACTACGTTTTGAAAACGTAGTAAAACCGGAGGCTTGAAACGTGACAGTGGGACTGGGGCTAGAAACATGCAATATCGAAATTAAACGAAGATTGTCTTGAACTAAGTAGTTCCTTCCTCTTGCATAAATCTGTCCTCAGCTGATTTTGACTTTTCTGTATACGTCTGTAGATGTTATTGATAATTTGATCATATCAGCTTTAACAAACACTTTGGTTTAAGGAAGAATCATGAGTTGTCGAAATGGTCATTTCAGAAATTAGATTCACATTAACATTGGTATTTTTTGCTATTTACTGTTAGTGCTTTAGTTTTTATTTGGTACATGTATTTGTATTATTTGTGTGTTTTCCAGACATGTAGTGTCTTTGGTCTGCCGTCTTCTCGTGTTCTTGCTATTGCCTTGTCTCTAGACTTTGATTTATGTAATCATTGCTTTGTTCCTTTGGTATTCTACTGCCGTTGTTTACAACTAAAATTAATATTTGCTGACATGGTTCTAAATTATATTTGATATTGTAGAATGTTTACCGTAAGCAACAAATATACAGTTTTTGTCGTTTTTTAGCTCACCTGGCTATGCCAGGGTGAGCTTTTGCCATCACTTGGCATCCGTCGTCCTCGAAAACTTCATTCAAAAATCTTCTCCTCTGAAACCACTGGGCCAATAGACGAATTTCATATTTACGGGATGACTGCTAATTAAGCATGTTTTTCAAAGGGACGTCACTCGCTAACACCCGTCATTCTGGTTTTCGGTCTCATTAGGGAAAAGAGTCAGTTAATATTTTCTCTGGCAATGGTTACGATTTTCACTGTGGTAAGTACCCGAATAGCTTGAAATAATTTATTTAAAGACAATCGAGTAATTACCCCTAGTCCAGTGATAGATACCCATGTATTCAAAATCTACTGCTGTCCCTTATTACAATGGAACCGTAAACCTGACTGTCGGGTCAGTAGGTTACTTCCCTTTGTGGAAGACGTTATAAAAACGGAACCAAAGTCGGGATAAGAAATAAACATGAAAGTGGTCTATTGAAACCTAATTTGGTCACAATAGTCCTTGGATGGTCTCCTTCAAAAAATTGTATCCGACTGGTACCTACCTCATCTGATGAGATGACTGCCAGTGGGGAACATAGGTTTAACATTTGACCCTAAGGGAAAATACATTCAAAGATCATCTCAGAAACTACCAACCAAATTATAACCAAACTTAGTCACAATGGTCCATATATGGCCTATCCAAAAAGGTATACGACAGATCCGTACCTCATCCAAGACTGCCGCAAGCGGGGAATATAGGTTTAACATTGGATCCTATAAAAAAGACATTCAAAGATCTTTTTCTCAGAAACTACAAGTCCATTTAGAACCAAACTTAGTCACAATGGTCCTTAGATGGTTCCTTCCAAAAACAAAAAAATATCCGACAGGTACGTGCATCATCCAAGATGGCCCCCAGTGGGAACAGTTTTAACATTGGACCCTATGGGAAAAGACATTCAAAGATCTTCTCAGAAACTACTAGTCCAATTTGGACCAAACTTAGTCGCAATGGTCCTAAGATGGTTACTTCCAAAAAGGTATCCGACAGATCCATTCCTCTTCAAAGATGGCCGCCAGTGGGAACATAGTTTTAACATTGTACCCTATGAGAATAACATTCAAAGATCTTCTTCTCAGAAACTACAAGTCCATTTAGAACCAAACTTAGTCACAATGGTCCTTAGATGGTTCCTTCCCAAATAAAAGGTATTCGACAGGTCCCTACCTCATCCAAGATGGCCGCCAGCGAGGAACATAGTTGATCTTCTTCTCAGAAACTACTGGTCCAATTAGAACCAAACTTAGCCACAACGGTCCTTTGATGGTTCCCTCCAAGAAAAGGTATCCGGCAGGCCCGTACCTCATCCAAAATGACTGCAAGCAGGGAACATAGTTTGAACATTGGACCATATGAATTTTAACGGGAACCCATTTTCAAATTTGTATTTGAATTGTCCATTTAGAAAACAATGGTGCATTGCTGGTACCTTCCAATAAAGGTATCCGGGAGGACTAAACCTCATCCAATATGGCTGCCAGCTTTAAGAATTGGGTCTCTGAAACCACTAAACCCAAATAAACTTGATCACAAAAGTCCTCTCGAGGCCCCCTTCAAATTTGCAGTTGGCATGTCTTCATCCAATCCAAAGTGTCCTCCAGCAGGGAACATTGTTTAACATTGGACCCTATTGGAAATGACTTTTGTGTCAACCATGGTCCAGTTACGCGATACAGGTTATTGAGAGCCTCTTGTTTTTATTTTCGTGCATTGTAGCTGTCTCGCGTCCTTGTTTAGTCTTTATTTTTCTCTGTTGCTATTTTTGCCGTGTCTTTGGACTTCGATTTTTGTGATCATCGCTTCCCTAGTTATTACGGTATTCTACTGCCGTTGTTCCATGTCCTTTATTGTTTTCAGTCATTGTCTATAAAAATAATCAATTCATGATATAACATGGCTCTTAAAACACATCTTGACTGTTATATCTTTGGAGATTCATAACAATTTTGATACGGTTGAAAACAAAATGAATGGAAAATTAAAGTTCTAAAATGAAATGTATAGAACAGTAAGGCACTCGTTGTCAAAAGAATATTATGTTAACTTAATACTTATTCTAGAACAATAGATACGTTTATTCCAATAATTGTGTCATAAAGGTTCTAAATGGTAATAGTCTAAAATCTTAAGACTGCATTCCTCAATAGCGTCAAAGTTGATGATGACAATGATATGTCCTCATATGGTCTAATGTTAAATTTTGATCTGTGCTGGCTGTGCTGAATCGAAACGAAATAAGAAATTGTTGTGAAGAACCTACCACTCAGTTTTCCTTAAAAGAACTTCTTTCGGACGAGGGTTCATAGGAGATGAAGAAAGTATTATTTGTCCCTTAAAGCCGATGATTTTGTTGGATCGCTACATCCGTGTCATTTTAACCGTGTACCCATGGATGCCGGAGCATCAACAAACTTAAATTAAGCTGACGAAGTGCTCTTTAATTACTGTCATTCTTTGCCCGACAAAATTACTAATGTCATAACCTAGTAGACATATATAACATATGGACAAACACAGGGCTCTTACAATCACTGTCGTCTGTTGCCCGAAAAAATCACCAGTGTCATAACCTAGTGGACAGATATAACATATAGACAAACACAGGGCTTTTACAATCACTGTCATCTGTTGCCCGAAAAAATCACCAGTGTCATAACCTAGTGGACATATATAACATATAGACAAACACACGGCGCTCAACAAGACGCTGATACGGCGGTCAGAATATCCTTTCGAAATTATAAAAAATAAAAAAGAATAATAAATGTCAGAAGTTGAAAGTATGACAGTATATCTTTAAGAGAAATTCTCTAAAGTACAAGTAAAGCACGACCGGATTTTGAAAAGAGCATACATCTCTGGCAAAGAGGATCTTTTTAAGGACTCCACACTACAGGAGAGACAAACCCCATTCTAAAATAGATGATAAAAGGATATTGAGTAAAAATACACGAGACAAAGACTCTACAAATCTAAAAATCTACAGATCTAAGCAACAGAACAACGCCTTTATTGTTGCATTGCACCTTGATCTTGAGAAGACGATCTACTTGTTTATTTACGAAACCCGGAAAACATTATCAAAATCTCTGATTCAATACAACTTTGACAAATCATGTTCATCGTGGTAAGTTATAGGTCAGAATGACATTTTAACCAACCAAACCACAGATAACCATAAATGATCACAATTTTTCATGGCAGTCATTAAAACAGCCATTAGTCGTGCAAGCATGGACATAGAATAACATTTTACAACCCAATCTGACTACATATAGCCATGAATGGTAAAATTATTCTTCACAAGTAATATCACATCCATGAAATTTGCAAGCTTAAGGTCAACTTTATATTTATGACCCAAATTGACCATAAATTGCCATAAATGATCACAATAATTCGTTGCAATTGTTTACATAGAGCTATAAAATTTGCATATTTTCATAATGACATTTAAGACCAAAGCTTCTTAAGATAACAATTAGTGGACATCGCAGCCATAAATCATGCAAGCAAAGTGACTATTTCTGACCAAAACCAATATATGATCAGAATTATGCATTACACTTTACCAATGCTATGAGATTTGCAAGCCTAAAAAAAGACAGAGATATGCATTGAGGATCATTATATTTCATTTCAATCATTATCACATCCAAGAAATTTTAGCTACATTTTTTAAACCCCCGCAAACCAAGCTTGGGGGGGGGGGTATTTAGGAATCACCATGTTTGTCTGTCCGTCCGTCCCCTTTCGTGTCCGTACTTTTGTACCGTAGCACCTAGGATTATCAAACTTGGTGTGTGGAATTATCATGGGAAGACGATGTGTCGCGTACCAAATTTTGGTCACTGTGACCTTGATTTTGACCTTTGACCTTTATGATAGTAAAACCGTGTCCGGAGCAGAACTTTTGTACCGTAGCACCTAGGATTATCAAACTTGGTGTGTGGATGCATCATTGAAAAACGATGTGTCGCGTACCAAATTTAGGTCACTGTGACTTTGACTTTGACCTTTGACCTTTATGATAGTAAAACCATGTGCATTTCGTGTCCGGAGCAGAACTTTTGTACCGTAGCACCTAGGATTATCAAACTTGGTATGTGGATGCATCATGGCAAGATGATGTGTTGCGTACCAAATTTAGGTCACTGTGACCTTGACTTTGACCTTTGACCTTTATGATAGTAAAACCGTGTCCGGAGCAGAACTTTTGTACCGTAGCACCTAGGATTTTCAAACATGGTGTGTGGATGCATCATGGAAGGACAATGTGTTGCGTACCAAATTTAGGTCACTGTGACCTTGACTTTGACCTTTGACCTTTATGAAAGTAAAACCATGTGCATTTCGTGTCCAGAGCAGAACTGATGTACCGTAGCACCTAGGATTATTAAACTTAGTGTGTGGATGCATTGTTAAAGGCCGATGTGTTGCGTACCAAATTTAGGTCACTGTGACCTTGACTTTGACCTTTGACCTTTATGATAGTAAAACCTTGTGCATTTCGTGTCCGGAGCAGAACTTTTGTACCGTAGCACCTAGGATTATCAAACTTGGCGTGTGGATGCATCATGGGAAGACGACGTGTCGCTTACCAAATTTAGGTCACTGTGACCTTGACTTTGACCTTTGTGATAGTAAAACTGTGTCAGAAGCAGAACTTTTGTACCCTGGCACCTAGGATTATCAAACTTGGTGTATGGATGCATCATGGGAAGATGATGTGCCGCGTACAAAATTTAGGTCACTGTGACCTTGACCTTGACCTTTGACCTTAATGATAGTAAATCCTTGCTCATTTTGTGCCGAAAGCTTGGTTGAATCAGCTTTGCATCCACTGAATTATATATTATTTAATGTATTACCCTTTAAATGAAGTACCAGATATGCACTAATTGGTATAAAACCTGTAATTTCAGTCCTGACAGGCTTTATTTCTGTTAGATTTACCTTCCAATTACCATGTGGCTGAAGGTCAAATTTCAAAATGACACGCCGTGATACTCAAATGTAGTTGCGGGGGNGGGGGGGGGGGGGGGGGGGGGGTATTAGTCTGGCTTTGCCGGCGGCTCTAGTTTATATAGCCATGAATTGTTTATCGTAATCATCAAATATGGCCGTCTTTAAGTGACCAAACTCTCACCAGGCCATTTGATTGAAGAGGATGGGGCTTTGGATGCTTCTTTACGAAATTAAGAGTTACGAATCAAGCTTCACGCCAAATCAAAAACTGAAAATAGTGGTTCAAGTAGATCAATATTGATAGTACCTATTGTACTCCATATTTTTTTTATTTGATCCCATAATAAAGAAGTTCTATAGGCCAATAAGTAAGTGGACTTAAGTGCAAATTAAATTACAACATTTTCTGTGAGAAATGAAAAAAAAAATCATTCCAGCAAAAGAATTACAAGTGAAGTCTAAAGTGATAGAAAGTTTAATCAAACAACACCATTATTAGCAGATTAATATACCCCGGGCGCTGTTTACCTTCCCGGGCCCTCTCATGTGCTTTTAAGTATGACAGCGTCAGGTTCATATTTAGTTTTATCATTGTATAAATAACAAGTCCAAATGAATATAAAATGAAATTACCAGAACGTGCATAATACCACAGACATATGTTTACATTTAATTATATGTTTCTGATAATACAGATGCATCAAAAATAAAACAATAGCGGTGTTAACACCTAAATAGTGGTACTTGATCTTAGTTGTCCACGGATGTCTCTTTTTAAAAATGGACCTTTATTTAATCAACATAGTTTGGTTTCAATTTAGAGAAAGATTAGTCCTGAAATGACGTAAAACTTGGTTATGGTTCTTTCATTCTCAAAGTCCGTTGCAACAAGAAAGAACAAAAAAATATATATAAAGGTGGTTTCATATGAAAGTATATACCATTTAAGAATGTGATTCATATTTCTTACTTCGTTTGATGACTACCAAGACATAATGTATTACTTGACTTCAGTTTCTAAAGGAAACCTTGTTGAAATGCTTGACCAGATTGCTTTATTTTACCCCCACCACTGTAGCGGGCGGTATATAGTGATCATGGTGTAGGTTAGTCCGTTCGTCTGTCGGTTCATCCGTTCGTTATTCATCCGCCATAGGGGTATATACACTTTGTGCCAACAACTCCTCTTAGACCAGATAGTGAAATTGAATGAATCTTTCACGGAATGGTCAGTGGATATTGCCGTTGTGCACCAGCTATTTAAAACTTTGATATGGCTTGATTTTTTTTTATTTCTGGAGTCTAATTGGGGAGTGGGGGAATATAATAGTCAGCTTTGCTCAAAGTGGTTCTAGTTTATTCATTAATTGTTTTCGCCTTTATTTTGGCTTTTTTGCGATGAGGACCGTTTCTCAGATATGACATGACTTTTGAAGATACTCTACACTTGGTTGCCCTGTGTGCGCTTGCATGACCAGGGTAAAATAAGTGCATGGTTATGAGGAAAAATATTTTTATTACTTTCAGGATTGTTGCATTCCATTCATAAATAAGGACACACTATGTACAAACTATTTGTTTCATGTTACAGTATGTTTTGTGCTACTTTGTGAGTGGTGTCTGCACCATTCCCGACATCAAGTTCTTTCACTACGGTTTGCACCATGTGTTTTTTTGAATTTTCAGGAAATTTACCAAAGTTGGAACCGGAATCAAAATTCTGAAAGCTTACTGCGCATCTACAGACTATATGCAACATAATTCTGATCATATATTTGTATTTGTTAGTTGGTTTGGTCAGAAATAGTCACTTTGCTTGCATGCTTTATGGCTGCGATGTCCAGTAATTGTTATCTTTAGTTGCTTTGGTCATAAAATGTCATTATGACCTCATGCTTGCAAATTTTATAGCTCTATGTAAACAATTGCAACGAATTATTGTGATTCTACCTAGCAACTAAACTGTTAGGATTTGCTTCGATTAGGGCAATCATTTCACAATTTGGTAAATTTCCTGAAAGTCTCAAAGACCGCTTATTTTTTGAAATTTTACCTATCAACTATATTTTTAGGATCAGTTTCAATTAGGACAATCATTATTAACAATTGGATTTAAAAAATTCTTGATTCTAATTTTGGTAAACTACCTGAAAGTCTCAAAGACGACTTAATTTTTGGAATTCTTCCTAGCAAACATACCTTTAGCATTTGTTTTGATTAGGTCAATCATTTTCACCAATTGGATTTCCAAAATAATTGATTCCAAATTTGGTTAATTTCCTGAAATTGTAAAAGACCACTAATTTTTGGAATTCTACACCGAAACCATAGTTAAAAAAATTGTTGGAATTAGAAGATACATTTCACCAATTTGATTTCCAAAATATATGATTCCAAGTTTGGTAAAATTCCTGAAAGTCTCAAAGACTACTTATTTTTTCAAATTCTGCCTAACAACCATTTATTCTTTAAATCCTTATGGGTCAATAGTTTGATTTCAAAAATGTTCAGAAAAATTATACCCAGGGTCTATAGCTGTTTTCTGTGTCAAACAGGAGGTGTGGGGATCATTACTCTAGTTTAATCTGAAAGAAAACTAAGATCAATAGTGCTTCTTGCAGCGAAAAAAATAAATATTTAAATATTTCGGAAAATAGTGTGAGATGTCTCATTACAAATTGATTAAATATGCATGTAGGTTTCTTGCATGTTCCGCAATACAGGAACATGCAATTCTGACGCCGGAAGCGGAAGCCGAAAGCGGAACCGGTATGCAGTTTTCATACACTATAACATTTCATACAACTATATACATCTATACCCGTAAAATTATTAAGTAACATCGGTTTTCATGGCCAAATATGGTATTCCAAAGCCTCTGACAACAAAATAAGTTGAAATTTGATTATAAATGGGTCAGGCTTGATGGTTAGGTAGACGAAAATCCGAATTTTGTGATTTTTTTGTATTACAGAAAATAATGGCCCTTTGTATTACAGAAAATAATGGCCCATAGATCACTTATTGTTTTTATCTCGTCTTCTACAATGCATATGTAACGTAAAACACGTAATTTCAGATACATAAATCCATATTAACAGAATTTATGGGCTGAAATAAAAACGTGCTTATTAGTGCTTTTATACTTGAGTTTTCATAATTTTCAGACTATTGCATTATCGGATCTATTAAAGGTTATTGTCTGCATTGTAGTGAAGGGACTTCTAAAATGCAACTTAATTGGGGCTGAAATTATGCTAAAGCATACATTGATATCTAGTCTGAAGATTTGAGACCTATCGTTTATATAAAAAAAAGCTTCACACCCAACCCATCCCCTAAATCGGTAATGCAAAACTGCATGTTATGACTTTCCATGGGCAAAAATTAATTCACAGACTTCAAAAAATTTACTTTAAATTTCCAAGAGCGAAACTGTCAGATTTTTTACAAGTTAGTCTTAAGATCAAGTGTGCACCAAAAACTAATATCAAGTGTTTGGCTCCTTAACATCGAAAATAGGGTTAAGCAATTAAGATTGGGCTATGTAAATACATTTTACAACAATAAAAGTCAAGAATTCTTAAAAGATTTTTTTTATAATTACCATTATCAGCAAAACAGCATCCCACGACATTTCAAGTTTTAGTTCTGAATATCGAAGGTTTGGCCTCTTTGACATCTTTCTTCAGTGGAATTAAAGATTTGAACCCGCTTCCAAATAAAATGAAATCAATTATCAATCATAAATGAAATCAATTATCAATCATAAGGAATTCAAATTATAGGTAATACAACTTTTAAAATATAAATGTATCAGATTTATTGTAAAATCCATTGTTGCTTCTTCTCGTCAGACCTAGAGTTTTTTTTTACGTTTTACTTACTTAAAGACCCATTAGAAATAGGCGGCAACGCTTTACGGGTATTCTTTGGAAGGACATCAAAGTATCTCTGTATTTAATTTTTATTCATATATTTTTGTTTTATCATTTATCATTTATTTGTACACGCATATTTCAATTTGCATACGATTTATTCTTCTCAATTTTACCTTTTACTTTTTACAAACTAAGGAATGCATATGGCAAATATTGACTTTTAGATCTTTGTGCCTTGTTTATATAAATTCGTTTATTTTTAATTTGCCAGCAGGTGATGTTTTAAGGTGTCTGCAGGGTATTAATTTCCTTCCGGGGCACCTGATGTCACTCTTGTTTATTGAGAGTTCACACTGTTAGTGCTTTAGTTTTTTGTGTTGTATATGTAATGTTCGTGTGTTTTGTGGGCATGTGGTGTCTTTGGTCTTCCGTCTTTTGGTGTTCTTGCTTTTGCCTTGTCTCTGGACTTTGATTTGTGTAATCTTGTGCTCTGTTCCTTCGGTATTCTACTGCCGTTGTTTCCTATTATAGAATTTTGTAAAATTTTCTGTGTAAAAAGATAGTTTTATTATTGTTCAAAATGTAAAATAAAATTTTGGGGTCACCGTGCATTTAAGCGCAAAATCTGAAATTCAAAATTTCAGAAATTTACATAGAAATGATAGGGAAACTGATCATATAAGAGGATAGTTTGGAAAATCTATTATAGAATTTTTTCATACTTTGCATGTTTTTAATTATCATAATATAGTTTACATATAAAAAATAAAAATTAGGGGACACCGTTGAAATAAGAACGAAAAATGGCAAAATGTTAATTTCTCTAGTGATATCTTATCAAAATATCTTCCTTGAATAATTTCTGTGTTCTGTAAATCCAGCAACAGATTTAAAGCTCGTGTGTTTTAGCTCACGTTTTTGTAACAAAATTGTTATAAAATGATCAGAAATATACATTTTAAATACATTTGAACTTTCTTTTCATTTTAAATAACTATTTTGTTAAATGTCTTAATGAATGAAACCCAAATGAACAATTATTAGACAAAAATGGCGGAATAATACCACCGAGACACCTTAAGTAGTGCCTTACGTTTTGGTATACATTAACGGATTGTGATTCTGACCCGTCTGCATGGCATGGTACACTTGTCCTTACTCTTGTAATTTGTTTTTATAGTTCAGTAGAAATAACGTTGCTAAAAGCATTCTTTGTCGTTGTTTTTATAAAACAGATAAATATTTTCCCATCTGTCAGCTATTTTCTCTAAGATTGATCATTGTTGATCAAAGTACCCAACAAACGTAAATTCTACTGAAAATTAATTACAACGTAAATATATATATTGTTTCAATGATCTTTTTATCTGACAGGAAACAATAATTCCAATACCAATGCTCCTTTAATCTAAAACATCTAAAAACAGTATCCATCAGAAATTGGCAGTTTCATGCATTTTAAATCAGATTGTCTATAATCGTATATGGTAATCTGTTTCTTTGATTTTCTAACAATGCACAGTTATTTCACAGAAATTGCATTTTTAATGTGTTCAGAATCAGTGGATTCCTTCATTATTTTTGCTCTTAATTTACACTGAATCAAAATTTTTTTAATGTTCAAGTCAGGAAAAATTCTTCAAGGTGGAAAGGGAGAACATTTAATTGTAAAAATAATAATGAGTGATACCTTTATATGGATGTGAAGAAGAAATAACTGGAATTTTTTTTGTTTTGGGGGAATATTACTGTTGTTATGTCATCATAGAGGGAACAATACATACAGATTATTACATGGGCATTTCCATATTGGCCTGGTTATCATCCCGAGACACCCATATTGGCCCGAGACGAAGTCGCGGGACAATATGGGTCGAGGGAGGATAATCAGGTCAATATGGAAATGCACATGTATTAAACTTTTTACTACATACATCCGACGTTTAGAAATGCCAGGCCGATATGGACCGGAAGTCGTTTATTTGCCCAGGCCAATATGGACCAGAAGTCGTTTATTTTGTCTGAGATGCACGAGGAGCATAGAATAACCTATTATTTTCCTGGACAGTTTACTTACGGTCATATTGAACATGCAATAACGCTTTTATTTCTACTAGGTATGTGATAAATCAGTATAACACACGAGATTAAGATGTCATGAATATATGTATTTCTCTATTTTTTCAATATTAAGTTATTTTTTGGTGAATAAGTAAACTCAATTTGATCATGCTTACCCTTCCGGATCACCTGATGATACCTAAGTTTTTGTAGGGGTTCATACTGCTAGTGATTTTTTTTTTTTTTTTTTTTTTTTTTTTTTTTTTTTTGTGGCGTTCTTTTTCATATTTTTATTATGTTTTGTCTTGTTTTGTCTTTGTCATGCAGTCTCAATTCTCGTTGGTTGTCAATTGCCGTGATTTTGGATTTTTTTATTTTCCCTTTTATCATTTTTGCTTAGGTATTCGTTTGCCGATGTATCTGATTAACTGAAATGGTAGGGAAATTATTTTTCATAAAGGAAGAAAAAAGTGATGGTAAATGGTGAAGCTACAAATTAGTTTATGCTATGGTCAATAAGAGAACCCATTCTTTTCTTTTAGTTTTTATAAATGACATTTTAATTAACGAACATATATTCGAGTTTCTTTCAAAACGGACTTGACTGAATGTTATGTACTGTGAAACTGTTCATGGATGTCTTTCCATTTGCAATTATAAAATTGGTGTGGAGAATCTAGAAAAACTAATTGCAAAGAGAAGGTTTCTTGGCATTTGGAGACATACTTCCAAAATTGCATAAACTGATAATACAGATATGACAAATAATCTAATATTTTGAAAATATACAACGGCTGTAATTTAATTTATTTACATGATGTTCAAGAATATTGAGTTCGTTTGAATGCTGTAAAACGTCACAGCTAAAACCAGTCTTATGTTTAAAATCATTCCAGGTCTGTCTGTAAGGCCGTTAAAAATATTTTTACGCTTTGGCATTTTTTGTCTTTCCCAATATCCGGTCAATATATTTGTAATATGAATAACTTTTATGTCCCAAAATTTCGATCAAAGAATTTTAACTCCATTTGATTTTTCTAGTTCTTTTACTGGAAGGACACGCCATTTCCTCATTGTCATGCAGATGAGAGGTTTATTGTCTGAAGATCCAATGAAATCGTGTGTTTATCAACTTATTTACATCTCGTTTCGATAAGTACATTAAGTAATTACTACAGAGTACGGGCGCAGCTTAAATGCAATTCAGTATATGATAATATCATATGGTATTTTTTTCTTTGATGTCGTTATGAAAGATGGATAATATACTTTAATCTTTATTAATCTCATATTTTCTGTATTCATTACGTGTTTTTGTTATATGAAGACTACCGTTTTATATTCGAAATCAAAAGGAGCAGACAACACAAATTCATAATTAAATATGAAATATAACAACTAAACTTTTCAAGCAAAATCATCTATATTTCAGCTGTCATCGTATGACTATAAGAACGATTGATTAAAAAGAAAGCAAGGGTTAAACATCATAAGATCATAGGAGAGAAATTCAATCTTAGCATGCTATGTTGTTTCTATCATTGTTACATGTATGTCATCATCCTCCTTTCTCGTCTTTGAAAGTAATCATCCTGTAAAGTTTGACGAAATTCTAGTATTGTAATTGAGCAGTAGCGTCAGTAAGATCTTCCATAGTATAACATCAAATGGCGTTACAATAAACTCAAGTGCATGTTTTGACCAACAGTCATTTTGACAAAAATCTGAGGAGTCCACAATAATGTGTAACAGATGGCTGGATAAAAAATACCGAAGTTACTGTTAATTTAGTTTCTGCATATGTGCATTTCGACAACTTATGTCTCTCCAGTGCAAATCAAATAAAAACATTTGAAAATCCATGTACGGAAATATTTGGAGAGGTTGAAAGAGAACAAATTACCTATAGAATCTAAATGAATGATACATTGAAAGACACAAGTCGATTCTAATTATACCCAGAATTGCAGTAATGAAGAGTTCTCACACATTTATTACAATAAAAAATATAAATATCAATATCTTGATATTATTAAATTGAGGAATAACCATCCTTAACATAGATTTCTGTAAGCACCAGATTAACTTGGACACGACACAAAGATTTTACTGATTTTTGAAATTAGACTTATTTGATCCTTACATAACCAATTTTCTTTGCTGATGACCCTTTGAAAAATAGAACTCAATGCTGTATACTTTCATGGTGTTCTTTGTTTCAAATGTCAAAAACAGAAATATTAGAATTATTGCTTGAATTGAGTATGAATTCATCAGGGAAATAATGTATTGTGCTGTGACCATGAACGTGATAGCATAATCAAAACAACAGCTATACTCTCGTGTCAAATTATATAGTGGTTTCAATGGCAGAGAATATATACATTTGATAAGTTTTGTGTTCCTTCTACAATAAAGTAGAAAGAAAATAGATAGTTTGTTTCTTTTCTATAGTAAAGTACATTCGCTTCTAATATTGGATCAGAAAGCTGCTGTTGCTAATGAGGTATGAAATAATTGTCCAGCAAGATAAAACTGTGTTCGTGATAAATGAACATTCACAATAATGACAAGAAGAAAACACGTCAACTAGAATGATGAACATTACATTTACAAAAGGTCAAAATAAATATACTGTTGAAGTGGAATATAGGGCACAAGTTAATGAGACAACCTATAAATCATTGGTGTTAATACTTGGTCTTTTATCATTCAAAACACTGTATAATAGACTTTATACAAATGATTAAGAATGTGTAGAAAGGAATGTGTTTTTTATTTTATTTTTATTGTAAAGATCATTTACTATACTTTTATTATTATTTCTAAGGTGATTCTTAAATGTTATTATGACCAGCTGTTTATAGTGCCCACATCTCACTATTTTATTATGACAGATTTTCTTGTTTGTGACTCGGTGAGTGTTCTGTGGTTGATTATATGTTGTAATTGTCTTCTGTTAAGTTTTTTGTTGGGCAGCGCATGACAGCGATTGTAAGATGACTTTGCAAGTTATTTTTACTTTTTTGACGAACCCACATCCATGACCAAAAGGTACATGTACATGTATGTAGCGTTGTTCGATATCTATCAATGAATTCCGCTCAAACCGTCTTGAACTTACTATAATGTATGGGCAAAGCTCATTGTTGAGGGCCTCATGGTGACTTTAAGATGAAAAACAACAATAAAAGCTTTGTTCCATTGTTAACTTCTACTATCTATATGTAAAGACTTTATCTCCTGTTTCTCTACCCCATATCCTTTCATTGTTGATTGTTACTTTTTGATATTTTTTTCAGCGGAGGTTTTGTAACTGCTTTGATCGAAGTACTTGAAACAATGGCAGTAGAATGCCGAAGGAACAAAGGGAGTGATGATTACAAAATTCAAAATCCAAATAGCAAAAAAGGCAACAGAGAAAAACAAAGACAAAAGAAGGACTAGAGATAGCCACATAAGGTCGATTTTGAATTCAGCAACCTTTGGTAATTACATTATTCTACCCGTTCCTTGAAGCTTTTTTTTGAAGCGACTTGACTATTCGGATAGCCATAACAAAGACTGATTTTGAAAGTCCCTTTCAAATTGTATAAAGCAATTTTGAGAGGCCTTGAACAGAAAACAACTTGTTCCAATTATATAATTTGGATTTGATCATATATATATTAGACGATATTTTGTATTTTAAGTATCAAATATTTACGGTAGTAGACCTGAGGTGAGAAGATATAACTCCATTTTATATAAAAAGTACTTGGTTGTGAATGGTATGAATAAAACACAACATAATATTTTTCATAAATAGAAGTAAAATATCTATCTTATTGATAAAACACTTCTTAATGCCTGCATTAAAATTTCCAGGTTTAGAATGGTATGAAAAAAATATTGAAATAAAGAAAGTCAGATATTTGGCAAGGGAGGTAATTTTTTCTCAACTTCAACTTGATGTTCAATATCAAGAAATATTATGACTTTTTATGCAGTTTTCCTAACATTGTGAAAAAAATGCCACGGTGAATTTAAATAAAATTTCTATATAAGTCATACAGGTATGGATGGATGATCTTTAATTTCTCAATGTTTGATGAAAATTGACTGATAAGATTTTTGTTTAGAAGAAAGTGAATGAAGCTATATTTTCAGTATTGTTATGACAATGTAATTTCTTTTGTACTACAAATCAACATTTATTTCATGCTTATTATATTTATTATGTGGTATTTAGGCATATAAGTTTCTAAGAAGCAGTTTAGCAATTAAGGGCTAGTTTGTGTTATTTCTTATTAATGTAAAGTACTGTGGTATACACCTAATGGTGATTTCTGAACAAAACTTAAGACCCCCCTAAAACAAGGGTGTTTCTATGAACTTTTCAATATTTTTTTCTTAAAGTATATTAGCACATAATTTTTTCATACTGCAAATTTTAAAAAATAAATTTGTGAAAAATTTTGGAGTTACCCCGGGTCTATTACCTTAAAGAATACAAATGTCTGAAAGTTGATATATGCTCTATATGTATTTCATTGATGATGTACTGGTTCTTGATAGAATTTCTGATAGAATTATTGCCCACATTGCAGCATCATTTTATAATGCCAAGTTTTCTTACAATCGACTTGATGATAACTGATCCTGAATCCTTGACCAATAAAGACGTGAATTTAGCATTGTTCGACATCCAGCAATGGCTTTGGCTAAAACTGGTGTTAGGGGGTCGTATTGATTCTATTGCTAAGTTTATCAACAGGAAATAGACATACCAATGGGTACTTATTGTGCTCCTGAGCTCGCAGACCTATTTCTATATTTTTACGAGGCTGAATTTTTTCAGAGGACTCGTGAAGGACAAGAGAGACGATTTTAATTTCAAAATAACATGGACTATAATATTACAGCTTCTCCTGCTTATATATATCTGCGTTCTGCTTACACATGTTTCACATTTGATTTGTTACGCGAGAACTAGCACAAATTATACAGACTTTCTCATTAAACATACATTTAGTTAAGTTAATCAAGGCTTCAAAGGATATTATTAATTTTTTTCTAAAAGATATCGATCCCCTGTGGAAAAAAATTGATGTCTCGGTGGGAACTCTGATTCAAAATTCTTTTTTTAATTATTGCTGAGATGGACAGTTCTTTGAACTATCTACGACGAAATTGCTGTTGAACTGTTACCGGACACTACCACAATGTAAGGCATGCCAAAAAAAAAAACGGTTTAACCCACCATTTCTTTTGAAATGCCCGTTCCAAATCAGAACCATTGTACTTGACATTTTTTCCAGTGGTTCCCACCTGATTTGTCTTTTTGTCTCAGGGACTTCGGCTCTTGACAACTCTGTTTTGTTATTTTGTTGTTACGCCCATTTACTATGAGGTATGACCAAAGCTCGAATATTGCTGAAGGCATTATGCTGACTTCAAGATGAAGAACAACAAAAAGATATTGTTCCATTGCTTGGTTATACCATGTATTTTTTAGACTTGTGTACTATATGTACACATGTATACTCCTTATCTTTTGATTGTTTATTTGATATAATATTTGTCAATGGGTTTGATCCATTTGTTAAAACTTTTGGCTTTTCGAGCTACAAAAATACACATAAAACGAGGATATTGACAATTTACTTTTAAGTTCGTACTTTTCCGTTTAGCTATTTAATTTTATCTGACATGGACAGCAGTAAAGAATAAATGTAATCTGGAGTGCAACAATCTTAAAAAACATAATATTCCATTGCTTTTTAAATATAATACCAGCATTGGATGCAAACCAGTCATAAATTGACACCTTTTTTCGTGCAGAAGTGTCATAAAATAGACTAAAATATTAGAATATAATCATCCGGTATTCATTAGTATGTCTGAAGAGGAGACTTTTGAAGGACATATTTCCTATCTAATGATCACAGTGAAGTATTATTGAAAAGGCGCCATGACTACAGAGGCAATATATTCATTTGTTAAAACTTTTTTGTCGTGTGTTCCTACAATTATAATGATGACATTCCTAGACCATTTAATGAATAAATCATCTTCCGCTTCCTGGTTTTCAACGAGCAAAAATGTCAATTTAGTTCTACAAATTGTGATATATGTTTCTATTGTAGCGATAGTTGCAAAAACGCGAAAAATCTAGATGTATTCCGCAAGAAAACTGGGCCATTCGATCGCAATCAAAACTAATGTCTTTAAATCAAAAATGAAATTGCGTTTTCAATTTTCCGGATTATTCGATAATTCATTGAGAAACCAATTTTAACCATTTGGAAAAGGCAACGGAATTCGCAGTAGTATATTTAAGGCTCGTCCACTCTCTCCTGTTCATCTGCACTCCAAATGGATCAAAAGCATCGATCTATTAGATTGATAACTTATTATAAAAAATAGATATATAATATTTTTCTCAACTCAAGCAAGCGCCAAGTAATTCAAATCTAGGTTCATAAAAGCCCAACGGACAACAATTCACCAGTAGAGATAACATCAAAAGACGCAAATTGCGTCTTTGGTATGAGTTCTGCAAATGAGAATTTTAACAACTTATGTCTCTTCAGTGCTGAGATATACTAGTCAACAAAAGAAACGACACACAGTTAATTCAATATGTAAATATTTTAAGTGAGAATTTTTAAAAATTGTTTAGTACATTTATGCATTTAACAACAAAAGGCTTGAATTAATTCCATTTTCAAACTAACTGTGAAACGGTACGATGAAAATTCCTAATTTTAGTTTTTCCGTACGATAATGGAGTTCACTATTAATTGATGGATGATTTAAAGTTTTTAATGTCAAAAATTGGAACAACTGCACCGGAAAGCAATGCTTAGAACTGGAAAACATTTACACCCTCGATGAAGATTTAATATGAACATACAATTTGTACGGTGAGAGCGTTGACGTTGACGATAATTCCTGTCTTTACAAATAATTGTTATGTGAAGGGAACAACAAATTTTTAAACTATTAGTAAGGAGTTATGATTCATCTCAGGCAAACATGCACACGAAATGATACACTGCGTAGCATCAAGTCCCGTGAGTCGTGGCAACGTCAAAACCACGTACGATATGCCGGCAACTGACTACTGAAATTTGGGTTCAAGGAATACATGAATAATTTTTTAATCAGTCGGAGTGTGTGGGGATTATAAGGTCATACTCATTATTTACGCCTCGATAAATAAAATTCGGTTTATGAACTTTACCTTGCCTGCATATTGTTCAGGAATTGTAACATTTTGGGACATACCATTACTTTCTATGTGCGAAAGTATACGTTTTATTTAGAAGTTATCGTTTTCTGTAACACAGTAACATATTAATTTTTTACCATATCCTTGGCTTGTAGAATTTAAAAATGAAATACTTTGCAATCCGCTATTGGTTCAAATTTCAAGCTATTGCTATTCAGAGCACTACAAAACAGTTTTTTTCAATAATCTGGATTGCCGAATCAGCAGAAATGTTTTTCTCACATTTGAGACAAGCCAGTACCTATTTTTAGCCTTTTGAGATCCCACGGATGAGATAAGAATTTCACGTGAGGAAATACATTATGACGTTATCGACGTCATAGTAAGTTGCTTAGACATGGCGGACGTCAACTATAGTCTGGTTGTACAGAAACTTGTATTTTGTTTATAACTGTCAGAAAAACAATCAAACACCATTGAAGATGTAAGATTAATAGCTTCTTACATGAGAGCAAATCAAAGATCGGGGTATCTTTCACGAATGTAAGAAATTCCGTCTTTTCTCGAGTGGAGTGCAGCGAAATGAGAGAACAAGACGAAGAATTTCTTACATGAAGAATTAGAAATCCCAGACACCCTCGGTTTCGATTTCAATGATTCTCTAACTCGACAAGCCTCGTCAAAGAAATATTGAAATCTTACCCTTTAGTGTCTGAGATTTCTTGATCTTGCACTTTCGATGGTGTTAGATTGTATTAATCTTGTCTTTTTCATTTTTTCTTATTTTGGTTTTGTTGCTTCATTACTTTTCTTTGTTCTTGATGCGATTTGGCTGATAGCGCGACTTGGCTGATAGCTCAGTTTTTGCGCACACTGAATTTCGCAATGTATGGAAATAAGTGGTCTGTTTTCGGACAAAAATTTTAAAAAAAATAAAAAAGACGACATATTCAAGACCCTATTATTCTTGTTACTTTGCATAGTTTTTATGTCTTCATGCGTAATTTAACTATTGTGGTATTGAAGTTTTATGAATTTTGTCTTAATCATAAATCCGTTCATCAAAATGATCATCTAGATAATTAAATTATGATGCGCTTCTGGTGGAAAAATAATAATATATCGAAGTTGCGATAAGTTCTAGTTCTGCAGATGGACAATTTTTCAATTTAGGTTTCTTCGGTGCAGATCAAATCAAAACATTGAAAAAAAAGGAAAAAAAGTGCCAAATACCCTTGAAAAGGGGCAGACAGGGTATAAAGGAAGACTGGGATAAAGGACTTAGGGGTGGGAGAATTGAGAAAAGGGAAAAGAAATGAAGAAGAATGGAAAAAGACATGAAAGAGAGACAGGGAGAAAGGGGCTAAAGAAAGTAGAGATTGACGGGAGAAAGGGAGAAAGACACCGCCTGCCTCCCCCTGAAAAGCCAAAAAGCCTTAACGTAAACACAAAACTAAATAAAGAACTATACATACAGGTGTTAAGTTCTATGAAATTTATAAATTTTTAATTCTGTTTAAATAAATTCGTTTTTTGGACCAGTGCCGAAGTACTGCACAATTGGGATGAAAATTTCGTCGGGAACTAGAAACCAGCAGCGGAGGTATCGACCTAATTATAAATGGTAAAAAACCTAAATTAAAGTGAATGAATTTTGTTGTCTGAGATTTCTTGATCTTGCACTTTCAATGGTGTTAGATTGTATTAATCTTGTCTTTTTCATTTTTCTTACTTTGTTTTTGTTGCTTCGTTACTTTTCCTTGTTCTTGATGCGATTTGGCTGATAGCGCGATTTGGCTGATAGCTCAGTTTTTGCGCTCCACTCGAGAAAAGACGGAATTTCTTACATTCATGAAAGATACCCCGATCTTTGATCTGCTCTCATGTAAGAAGCTATTAATCTTACATCTTCAATGGTGTTTGATTGTTTTTCTGACGGTTATAAACAAAATAGGTACTTTTAGACAATGTTTTGATTAGGAAAAACATCTTCACCAATTGGATTTAAAAAAAAATATTCCAATTTTGGTAAATTCCTGAAGTCTACAAGACCAATTATTTCATTTTATTTTTTTAAATTCAACATTGAAACCATAGTTAATTTTTTTTTCAATTAGAAGAAACATTTCCACCCATTGGATTTCCAAAGTATAGTAAATTTCCTGAAAGTCTCAAATTATAAATGGTAAAAAACCTAAATTAAAGTGAATGAATTTTGTTCAGCAGATGGCCATTTCAAAAATAATGAGTATACAGTTTAAATAAAATCAGAACATTTAGGGGACCAGAAATCAAAATAATAATAAAACTAAAGAGCGCAAATTACATTGTATCTAGAGTAAAAACAGCACCACGCATGACAAACAATTGATTGTCTTTTACACCAAATTGCTTAGAAATATGTTTTGCAGTTGCACTGCACTTTGAAAGTTCACAATGTGAATTCTGACACCAATCAGTCACCTACAATGATCACCAATCGCTCAACAAAACTTTACATTGCTAAGCTTATTTACGGGATTTTTGAGATTGAAACTCTTCGTACATGAAGCTAATGGCCAAACATTCGTGGTTCAATAGTAGTAAGAGGGAACGTTCTGCAACTCGTTAAATCCTTCTGCGTTGTTCGGCACTCGTGTCATTTTTATTGATATTCAAGACGGCCGATTAGTTATGCTATTTATTATATAGATTTTCTACTCAAAAATCGAAATTTTAGATGCGGATTATTTTTTTCATGTCAATACGCCAGTTATTTACTTGACGACACCATTGAAGAGACATTGTGACGTCGCTTCAGTAAAACGTCATCCAGTGACTAGAAATCCTTTATTTTCACCGGTGACAATATGAAATTTATTCAACTGAGAAAACTCGATAAATCACCGCTATCTATATATATATAACAAATATCTGTTAGTGTACTATAACAACCGTCACAAAACAGTTTTAAACGATAAAAATTACCAAACAGATATAGCCTTACTAGTATTTATCAAGATAAGTCAAAACAATTGCCTCCGTCTATGGAATGGAAGGTATTGATTTTTGTAGAACACGAAAACCTTCTCGGTCACAATTAATTCAACCGAAACTCTTGTTACCTGAAGTTTTACTCGCATTACAATTTGTTCCATTAATATCAGCAGAAAATAAGGTAAGCCTTTTATAAGAGACTTTTCAAATATTTAGTTTTATTTATCAAGTCTTTTAAATTACCAGAAACTACCAGAAATCTTTGACTTGAAGTTGTGCACTTGATATACACATGATCTGGTTAAAATTCTTTTACATTGTATTTATATGTAGAAATTATACTTACAGTGACTAAAAACTGAAAAAATCAACTGGAATGGATCAGCATACTTATACATGGTGGCACTTTTTTAGATGCAAAAACGATAATAGCAAAAAAAATTTTACATTGAAACTCGGGATAAAATTTACCAACTCTCTCTTCTTGTTGTTAATCATTTTTACGTTTTGATATGTATATATATTTTTGTTTTACCTTTTATTGCAGTTCGACAAGAATTTTAACTTGTTTGTTAATAAAATTTACCATCGTTTTTAAATTAGTTTTTAGCAACAAGTAGGCATATCAGTAAAGAATCAGGTTAGATAACTCTCCGGACAAAAATCTGTGACCTTTTGTTTGAATTGATATTTTACAAAATGTATTGTGAAATAATGTAATTGAATGTTTGATATAGGTTAAATATTTAATTTGGGAATGTAAACATTTTTCTGCACAATGTTTGTCTATTTAACATTTGGATATAAAAAATGCCAGATTTCCACTGAAACCCATCTAGCATATGGAAGATTTATACTTCACACATCTGCAGTGCAAATTTCATTACAATTGGACCTATGGAATTTTTAGGCTTTACTGTTAAAAATGTAAATTTTTGTAGTTTTTGCGCGTTGTCTTTTGATTCTGACTGGAGTTATGTTCCTTTGGCCACAAAGCTGCCATCTGGCGTTAAATGATATACCTACAACAAGGTATGCCAAAAACAAATATCATAATCTCTTGACTACTTAACGAACTTCATTTTTAGAACGTAAAGTAAACAAACCCAGTTACCAATAGTTTTTTCGATTGTAGCAATACACTTTGTAATTTGAGGAATGGCAGACAAGATAAAGATAATGGACATTAACATTAAACAATATGACTATGTATTAAGAAGAATCAGGTGGTCAATGTTCCTTTTATTTGAATAATTATCAGATTAGGTGAACACATTTTTTATGGTAATTGGTTGTATAATCCTATACGTGATAATTAAGATTTTGATGTGTTTCTTTTTTAGAATAAAGAGGAAATTTGCGTAATTTTATTGTTAACGTCCAATGTACATATATATTGGAACAACAATTTTATCCCTTCATAAATTCTATGGCCGACACCATGACATCATTGAAAGATATAACGTGTCTGCGCATGTCCTAAGTGAAAACGGACATTTTCAGCTAGATTTCACGTCTTCACGGAATTGACATAACCGGTTTTGACTCAACCCTGGATTGACTCTCTGAGAGTGTGGCGGATGCCGCTAGCGAAGAAGGACATGTCTACCCTTCCGGAGCATCCGATGTCACTCCCGGTTTTCACGGGAGTTTATATTATGGGTGCCTTAGTTCTTAATGTTATATTTTTACTTCCGTGCATTGTGGCTGTCTCACGTCCTTGTTTTGTCTCTGTTTTCCTCTGTTGCAGCTTTACCATGTCTTTGGACTTCGATATTGTGGTCATCGCTTCCATTAGTCCTTCCATATTTTACTGCCGTTGACTTATCATGATAATTTAAATACATACAAATAGGTCACGCATTGCACAATTACTCAATTGCAAAATTACCTATAATATTGAAGGATTCCTCTTAACTTTCAGAAAGTTGTTCCTTATCTTGAACCCTTTACAGAATTAATTATATATATAATTAATTAAATCAATTGTGGAATACGATTAATAATAAAATCAGATAATGACGAGAGTTGAACAAACGGTTGGGTAAGTCTTTCAAGTAAACGGAGGACAATTGCAAGGTGCTATTGTTAGAGTTATTTTCAAGCATTACTTGAATTCCATTCTCGACGATTTGTAAATTCGTCGACGAAAGGTCAATTTGAGTATAATTTTATTACACCAAATCATCAAACCAATCTTTACCTTATACATACATGTAGTGATTTGTTTTGCGAGTATGGACTTTTTTGCTTGTATTGCATTGAGTACGATAGCACGAGATGCAACACGAGCTGAGAAATCTATACGAGCAAAACGAATTACTAATTA
>MJUU01039737.1:71122-84715 GCA_002080025.1 Modiolus philippinarum
TTAACCCCGACGCAATTTTTGCGCCTGTCACAAGTCAGAAATATGTTGGTCATTGGCTTGTCCTTGTCGTCTTATAAAATTTTAGTTTCGTGATATTCGGGTAATTAGATGTGGTTTGTTTCCATTGATTTTATTCACTTTTCTATTTTTTACCTCTCTTTTTTATACTCCAAGAGGAGCAACTCTTGATCAAACTATGAGAATGTCCAAGCGTAGCACAGCGCGTTTTCAAAACGCAATCAAATGAAAATAATAAAATTGGATAACCACTGATGAAGTCGGTACAATGGTTTTAACTTGAGACTCGAAGTTACAGGTAACATGTTTAATAAATAGAAGAAAACAGCAGTTACACCATTCTAATTTTGAAAGTTGCATGGGTGAGTTTTAGGGTAAATCCAATTGAACAGGTTGGGAATAATCCCAATTGGGATAATATATCCCAATTGGGATATATGGTTATATCCCAATTGGGATAATTGGTTAGTTTTTCACGGATTATTTTTGCATATTAAAATGGCGCGTAATGAAACACAAAGCACGATAAACTCCATAACTTCAGTAATTAAATGACATATTGTAGACTTCTAAATGATGCTGCATTTCACGAGCAGAGCTATTTTAACAACCTTAAAAATAGACATTTAATTTTCTCAAATTTCAATTTGATCACTGTGATAAATGGTTAAATGATGAAAACAAAAGAAGACGGAGATGTGTAAAAATGTATTGAAATAGTGCATAAGTTTAGATTTAGAAAAAATTCAAATATATTGTAGTTTCAAACACTATGACTAAAACACTATATTCAAGACATGGTCAAAGGGAGGGAACTCTGGAAGAAATCAAAAACCATGTTTATAACACTTTATTTATTTAATAGCCAAAAACTATCTTGCTCAAACTATCACAATGTGTTTTTTATGGATAAACATAGAATTTTCTTTGGAGAAAGCAGCACAAAATAATTGTAAACTATTTAAAGCTTAAGTAATCTTTACATCAAAGCGACTGTTTGTTTTCAGTTATAAAACGATCAGCGACAGAATTGCAACATTCTTATGACAACAGAATTATACTGTCTGAAAGCCCTAACCGTATATATTTATAATTTTCATGGATGATGATGCGCCATTAAACCTGTCAAATGAAATTTGCCAATAACTAGTCATTTATCCCGATTAGGATATACCCACTTATCCCAATTGGGATATATTATCCCAATTGGGATTATTCCCAGCCTGTTGAAGAGTGTGACAAAAATCAAAGTCTTGTCTTAAAATTTAGTATGATACTTTGAAGCGGCTACAATTTTGACATATTGTGAACCCTACAATGACAATTTTACAATGCTTAGTAGGATAAACTCATTCCAATTTAAATTTGCAATTCCAGTGATTGCAAATCTGGTGCCGCCATTTTTGAGAGCTACAGAGTAGTGTGAATACGGAATTTGTGCGGAATCGCATGGGACTTAACAAAATCATAATTATAACTCGATACCTACACTATGACAATTTTAAATACATGTACATGGGAATTTCAAAATCCCATGGGATTTTGAAATATTCCCATGGGATTATCTTTTCCCATGGGATTTCTCTAATTTCCCATGGGACTATTTTTCGCCTATGGGAATACTTCAAAATCCCATGGGAAATGGTAAAATCCCATGGGAAAATGTTGAAGATTTCCTGTAAAAAAAAACATCTCATATTTCATGTTTCTCAACTAATTCACCCAAATATTCCCGCTAAGTTTGTGCCAGTTGATGAAAAAGGCTTTTAATGTGTTTTTTTTTCAGTGACAAAATATACAAATATTATATAACATATTTATGACACCAGCTGGCTCAACCTTCAAACTTTACTCAAATTCCTCTTACATAAATGTTTTGCATAAATCAAAGCTTCTACTTACATTTTATAACATGCTTTGAATTTTTCCTATATTTTATGTCCTGGTGTAAAACCACCAATTCATTTCTTTAACATTTTCAATTATTTTGAATTCCCAAACCTCCATGGATTATTTATTTTAAGTTTAACTCTAGCAAGACCATATATGTGGTGATAGCCGAATACCTGTTTTGCTGCGAACTTAGATAATTATCTTTGCAATAAGTCACCTCTGTACTAGTTGGGGGTTAGAGTAGTAACACATACAATGAATATTAACGATTTTTTTCTGATGATCATCACATCAGAACACTTTATGCTTTCAACTTTGTAGGAATTCACACGGCTTGTGCGGTAGTTTTTTTGGCGTTCTTGTCTATGTTTTATTATATTTCTATTGGCGTTGGTTTCTCTCCCCCTTTGTGTAACATAAAACTTTCCGTGTTATTGATTTTTTTTTCTATTTAGAATTTTTCCCTTTTCGTATTTTTCGCCAGTATTCGTCTTCCGACAATATTTAGCTTTTTTTTTCTTTCAGAGGCAGTCATTGTGACACTGGTTGTCGTATCATCAGTATTTGGTAAATAATGAATTTCTCATATTTTAATGATTTTTCTGAATGAACGCATATCTAAATTGATGTAATTTTTTTTAAATTAAAATTAATGTTAAGCATCCCTACCATATTATTTTGCCCTTCAAGTTTCAAAAGAATAAATGTGAATGTCAAGTTTCAATGAAAGGCATTTGGATGGTTGATCATATTTGGAGATCACTAGAAGTAGCATATCAAACAGCAAAATATTCTAAAATAAAATTTTCTTTTGAATGTCATATCTTGATTAAAGCATTAATATACATGAAAAAGAATTCCAGACTCGAGGGAATTCAACTCTTGGTGTAAAAAAATCACGTAAAAAAATTTGACAATACAAATACTTGGAATAATATACTGAACAAAAAAAGAAACACATATTTTATTTCATATTCTATTTAAATAGATAAAAAAATATCAAAATATTAACAAATAATAATGTAAAAAAGAACGATAACAAAAAATTTATTCCCTCCAAAAATCATCACTTTTCATCAAACGTAACGTCACTTTTTCTTAATTTTACGAAGTACTGCGAAAATCGATACAATGTATGACCGCCATAGGCGTCAAATGAAGATGACAAAAATGCGTGGTTGATTTTGTAAGAAAACCCCTTTTGCATTGTTTTTCAGTTACTGTAAATCGGGAAATTTTCGTGGCAGTTTTATTTTCGCGATTTTCTCGTTTAGAATGGAAGCGCGAAAATAAAACTGCGCGAATAACTTGTCTATTATTGAAATCAATGGTCAGCAATTTGGCAGCGCGAATACAAAACTTCGCGAACTAAAATCCTGCCAATTTACAGCGAATAAAAAGACGGTTTACAGTATTTGCGATTGTTGTTGCAACTTTCTGTTGTCCTGTTGCGTGAAAATGCAAATGGGTATAACGACAGTTTATTTGCGCTCATTTTCATTGAGCTGTGGCATATTTTTGGAAATTGATTTTAAGGAATTATGAAATGGGGTTTTGAACTGATTTAGTAGGCAACATGTATACAACTTTTTTTTTCATTTTTGTCACGTGGCTTAGGCAAGAGTTTTGCCTAGGTGGTTAACATAGCGTATCATGTAAGCAAAAATCGTTCAAATGCCTTGTAAATCATTCTCCTTAATGCCCTGTACGTTACCCCTCAAGTACTAAACGATTGCATAAAATTCAAATATAAAGACATGTATTAAAATTTAAAAATTATGCGTTTCTTTTTTGTTCAGTATATCATTAATGGTTATGATAAAAATATTGACAATAATACTTATTATTTTTTAATGCTGATATTTGTCCCGAAATAAAAATAATAATGTTTCAGGATAAATAACCAATCAAAAAAATTAATAAAGTATTTCGTCGTTATAAAGATCTACCTATATGTTTGTTCCAAGCACTATGATACTGTGTTCTAACGACGTCAGTAGAATTCCCAAAAACCATTGAGTGGTATTAACAAAAATTAAAGTCAAAAGACATGGCCAAAACGATAACACAGAAAACAATGACGTGAGACAGTTACAAAACACCGAAACAACAAAATTCAAAACCAAGGCACTCCCATGGAACTGAAAGTGATATCAGGTGCTTCGGAAGGGTAAGCATTTCCTGTTCTGTTAACAGCACAAGTTTCACTGTAAGTGGGTCAATATAGGATAAAGTTAAGTCAAATCCATAAAGACGTGAATCTAGCTGAAAATGTACGTTATTAGTACAGTGACACGTCGTATATATCAATGATAGTATGGTGATGACCATAGAATATCTTGAGGGATGAAATTAACATTGGCTGAAAAACCCCTAATTTAGCAGCTTTTGGGACAGTGATTTTATTATATTAAAAAAATAACATAATACCGAGGTTTCTGTTAATTTGGATTCTGCATATGCGCATTTCGACACTTCAGGTCTTTTCAGTACAGATAAAATCAAAATATTGGAAATCCATATTCCAAAATATGTGTAAAGACTGATAGAGAACAAATTGCCAATACGATCTATAAATCATTGTACAAACTACAGGCTCGACAGTAACTTTGAAACGTATGCTTAGTAATCTGGAACGGTAGGTATATTGCTGGTAAAATATGAACAATACATTTCAATCAGCCAACAAGAATCACGAATCCAGAAATTGCTTTAAGCTATTTAAGTTTGTAAAGGGTTTTCACTTTTATTATTATTTGTGCTTTCTTTTGTATTTTTGTTACACTTTCAGCACGTCAAAAGTGTCTTGACTGTTTAAACGTTCCAGAACCTTACGACTGTACGTCGGTATTAGCTTGTGGACCATCACAGGTTATTATAAGGCTATAATTAACACTGAATGGTTATAGAGTATATGCACCTGTCACAACGTCTCTAGAAATACATTTGTTCTACATCTTGATGTCACCATGAGGCTTTCAACTACGAGCTTTTCTCACACCTCACTGTAGTTCAATACGGCCTCTGGCATCGGTTTGAGTGGAATTCAATATATTTAACATATTTTACATTCTTTTGGGAAAAAATTTATTTGTTTGAATTTCACTTAACATAGAAATAACTTACTGAATGAAATAAAATAACTTATTTTTTCTCGATCTATTGAATTAATTTTAAGAATTTGCCATCTTTATTATGCAACGAACCCTACTAGAAATTACCAGATGTTGTTTTAGTTAAATTACATCTGCAAACGAATACCTAAGCAAAACATTGTAAATGGGACAATCAAAAATCAAAAATGGAAAAAAAACATCGCAATTTGTACATGGTACAGATTGAGACAACCTTGCGAAGACAAAACAAACAACGATGAACAAGAACGCTGCAACACTAAATTACTAGCCGTGTGAACCCCAACAAAAACTTAAAGATCGTCAGGTGCTCCAAAAGGGTAAATACATGTACCACCTGACTTTCACTCGTGCATTGCACCGCATATACTGCCATTTCTCATTGTCGATGTTTGTCATTTCGGTACTAAACTCTCGATCTGATCAAAGATGTGATTTTACCTGTGACGAAACACTTTACATCTAAGCCATTTTCTTCGTTTTCTAAGATAGCAATGTCGACGATCTTGGCCAATCCCCACCTCTGTCTTTTATTTTTCAATTGTATTTTTACGTTTGCACATACGCAGTTCGACAAGAATTTCTTGATATCTTTTCACAGGTGTGTTATGTTGATAAATATATCAATCACAATGGAGTAACTCTATATAACTTGGGTTGTCGAAATGAAAATGTAAGTATTATAGGGTCTGTAAATCTTGTCATGTGACTAACGAGAATCCACGATAAACCGGCAATTCGAAAACGTTTCCCGCCGTAACATGACGTCTGAGGATTATGACGTTCAAATTTTTGTTTGAAACGTCATATATCTTTGCTTAAAATGTAACTTCCGGGTACAGGTTTTGGTCCCGGAAGTACCAAAATTGTACGAGACTTGCAGGCCCAATTCAAGTTGTAAAGATATCTGGTGGTTATATCTAAGAAAAGTAATGTTAAGGTAACTAGTGAATTAATTGAATTGAATTATACACATTTTATTGCTGAATCGAACAAACACGGGATTGGACATGAGCTATAACAACAATATTATAAGCCCTCTCCCAATGTCAAATTCTTAAATCATGCAAATAATCAACAATTTATTAATCTTTGATTGACACGTCAAAACGTATTAATAAAGTGAACAATTCTGTAAACGGTTATGTAACATGATTCTATTCTTATTTTAAATGAGATGAATACTAGCTCGTGGTAAAAAAAAATATCATTCAGAAAGTAGAGCATACTGAATCGTTCACGTATTCGCAGTCAGTTACAATGTACATTTGAATACATATTTTACTAGAGAACAAACGGTCTTAAACGTTCAGTTACTCAAGTATACGTTTGCAGCCAATATCTGAAGAATGTTATCCACTAAGTAAATTAAGCATACTCAACAAGGCATTAACAAGCGTCCCCCGAGCGAACCCCGGGGTATCGAAATAGGACCTAGTATCTCCGGCTTGCGGGGTATGACCCCTCCTAAACAGGGCTGCCTCCAAGGGAATCCCGGGATATAGAAATAGGACCCATTCCGTGATTGTGCGGGATGATTAAATACACAAACCATCTTTCGGATGGAATGTAAACTCAGGTCCACGTGTTGGAAGAAATGCCACGCTTCCTGCACGTTAAAGAACCTTTGTAGCAAGCTCTTTTTTGAGTGGTCCGTAGGTGATCGGCTACAAGGCTAAATTCCCCGCCCCTTTCGATTTCACCCTACTTTTCCAGTGGTAGACAGAATTTCCCGTCCCATGACCCTTTCCATACCCCAAAGTGATTATTTATTAACAAACTTCTTCTCGTCTTGATATAGCTGAAATATTGCTCAGTAGACGTTAAACAATATTCAATTAATCAATCATTAACAAGCGCATGTTTTTCACCAATTAATTTCTCAGTTAATGCGTACATAAATACAAGCCATTTTGCAATATCTAGTATGCTTCATATCAAAAGAAATGCACCTATATCGCTTTGTTCTATGTACCTTGAAATTCAAAAGTCTCTCTAAATGCTTGTTGGATTATATTGAGATTTCCGCCCACGGTTGTTTTAAACATGAAGATAAAATTATGAATAAAGAGTGAAAAATTGAACCCTTTCCGCTCATAACCGTAGGACATGGAAAGAAATGACTGTTTTTGTAGCTAGGGACAACATGAGTTTTGATCAAGACCATTCTGAGAAGAACACGTTTTTTACTTTTTTGTACATTGTTGTTGTTACTGAAAATAAAAGTGGTTTCTATTGACAAAAATCGACTTGCATGTTAATACATGTACCTTTGCAATTAAGAATATTGACGTAGCTGGGAAGCATTGAAGAAGCATGGTGTTTCACTTGATGTTTAGAATTAAAATTAAGCGATTCAAAATTACGAAATATCTCACGAATCTTAAGATACAATGATAACATTCAGATAAAATAAAGCAGATGAAAGCCGCCAATCTATAACTATTACATGAGAGAATGTAATGAAATTTGCCCTTAAGTTTATTCTGGGATCAAAACACTGTAAAGGATATATGGAAAGTTTATCACTATGAGGTAATAAGGAGGGAGGTGAAAACAATAGCCCAGCAATAATAAATCAATATTGTAAAACAAGTGCAGAAAAAACAATCAAACACACACATTAAAAAAATCAAAAACAAAAGTAAAAAACAAAACAAAAAAAAAAAAACAAATAAACAAACACAAAAGCAAAACAAGTAACTGAAAAAAATGCAATAAAACACACACTCCGAGATCCGTGAACTCACAATTCTACCTCTCAAAGCCACTCCGGAATAAGCAGCATTTATATGTACATTTGTGTGCTATTATACGAAGTATAAGTGTCTACATCTTTTACATTTTTAGCTCACCTGACCCGAAGGGTCAGTGTGAGCTATTGCCATCACTTGGCGTTTGTCTTCCGGCGTCCGTCGTGTGTTAACTTTTCACATTTTCATCTTCTCCTCTGAAACCACTGAAGCAAATTCAACAAAACTTTACAGGGATAATGTACTAAAGGTCCTTTACAAAGGTTGCTCATTTTGTTTCGATCCGACAAAAAAATTAAAAAAAAAACAGAGTGACATCAGGTGCTCCGGAAGGGTAAGCATGTCCTGCTCTGTATACAGCACCCGTCACACTGTCAGTGGATCAATCTAGGGTAAAGTCAAAAGTCAGGAATGATGTACTAAAGGTCCTTAACAGAGATTGCTCATTTCATGCTGATCTGATAAAAAAAAACATGGCCGCCAGCACGGAACATAGTTTTACATTGGACCCTATGGGAAAATCACATTTTCATCTTCGCCTCTGAAACCACTGTAGCAAAATCAAACAAACTTTACAGGAATGATGTACTAAAGGTCCTTTACAACGATTGCTCATTTCGGTCCAATCCGACAAAAAACATGACCGCTAGCACGGAACTAGGGTTTAATATTGGACCCTATAGGAAAAATCACATTTTCATCTTTTCCTCTGAAACCGCTGAAGCAAATTCAACCAAACTTTACAGATATGATGTATGGAAGGTCCTTAACAAAGATGTTCATTTCGTTACAATCCGATAATAATGGTACTTAACAAAAATTGCTCATTTCATTTAGATGCAATAGAAAGGACATAGTTTAACATTGGAGCCCGGTATGAGAAAACCATCCTTTTCATCATCTTGTCTGAAACTATTCAAGCAAATTTAACTAAATGTATCGAAGGTCCTTTGCAAAAATTACCCATTTCAATAGGATCAGAAAAAAACACGGGTGCTAGTGGAGAACATAGCTAAACATAAGACCCCATTGGTAATAAACATCATTTTGGGACATGCATGGCATAAAAGCGCTTTGTCAGGTGAGCGATACAGGCTCAGTCTCTGAGCCTCTAGTTTTCAATTGTCAGTATTGCGTTGACGATGGTCAAGTCGCAGTCGGGAAAAGAGCACATAAATATGAAAGACGCCAAAATAGGAACATATGTTCAAAATGCTGCTCGTCAAAAGATTTGTGTAATATTGACAGCTTGTGTGGATCTACAGGTATGTGTATATCTTAATGTTCAAACATTGATTATACTATTTATAGACGAAAAGTACATGTGTTAGTAACGTTTATCAACATTATGTGGCGAAAAGCATTTATGTAGTGTTGGTTGTAGCATCATTCGACATCGCACATTGAATACCGCTCATCCTGATGCCAAGAACCTGTCTTGGACTTACTATTAGGTATGAGCAAAACTCATTTTATAGGACTCATGGTGACTTCAAAATGAAAAAAAAAATCATAAAAGGGTTAATCCATTACTTGATTGTACAAGGTATTTGTAATGACTCAGTCTCATGTGCCCAGTTTGCTTGTAATTAGCTGTTTTTTTGGTTTTTGGTCCTTGTTTATTTGGTTTCTAAACCTTGCTTTTACACAGAACGTTGAAATTCTTTCCATGTTTTATATTTTTTGATGTTTTGAGTACAATACTCATTCAACTTTGTCTGAATTATACAATTGTCATGGTTAAAGATGAATACCCTTTTTTGTTCACTCTAATCAAAGGGGATAACACAAAACACTTTAGTCAAAGGGGATAACACAAAAAAGATGGGTCATTTTTGTCTGTATTATTTTTACGTTTTGGATTTTATTAATACTTCATATTTTTATTTCGTAAATATTTTATATTTTTAATTCGTCATGGCAATCGTCAATTTAGCCGGTTTATTGATACCAACTCTTCCCCTTTTTCTGTCTCTTTTAAACCTACGAATAAAACCCAGTACAGCCAATGACCACAATTGATAAAAGAAAAGCAATAGGACAGAATATTATTTTGAAAAATGGGTCAAGGGGGGATCGTCGTTAATACGCCGTCTATACCAAGAGCCTAGTCTGCTAGTAAAACACTGTCGCACTACGGAAGAAAATTCAAAGTCAAAACTTCCCGAAGGGTTTGGAAAATAATCATCATCGATTTCAGTAAACATCGGCAGTATCAGTGAGAGGCCAGTTTGTGTGTAAAACTGTTCTGTCATTTGATCCAAAAGCCAATTTCAAGGATTCATGCAAAATATCCTGTCGATATCCCCTATTACGTAAAGAATGTAAGTTACGTCCAAGTTTTTCTTTTTTTTTATCAATTTCTGGTAATTTTATAAGCTATTTCCGTAAAAACTGGGATGATAAATGTCCGTAGTAATAAGTAAACTGTTTTAGCAACGCCATATTTATATATCAATGTTCATATCTTCTATCAAACTTTTTAAATGTATTCAACAATTTATGAAATATGTTTTCATGTTGTGAAAGATTGGTTGTGAATCTTACCTTTGGGATATATTCAATGAAACTAGAGGGACGTTGCCTACAAGAAATCTGGAATTAGCAAAAGTGAAATAAAAATCATCCATTTTTATCGTAAAATATTGTTTTTATTTTAAGACATTCAATGATGATAGTAAGAATGGGGCTGCATTTGAAATCATTGTTAGCTTTATTCAGCTATTGTGAATTAATGCTGTGGACATAATCTAGAAACTGTGGATTATTTATAGTAAGGATATTGTCAACATAGCTGCCTGCTGTTATCATAGAAAATAGAAAAGCATTATCAATGTTTTGTACGATTCCATTATGTAGTTTTTTATGAAGTCCCGTTAGTAACATTACCAAAAAAGTTTTGAATTGAGAGGTGCACAATTTGTACCCATGAGCTAACAAATGACCTGTTGATAAACAATCTTTCCTAAACGGAAAAAGGTCAAGCAAAACATTAAGTGTCTTAAGGTAGATCCACGCTAATACACGGCGCGTTCGATTGTCGAATTAGCGAAACACAAGTTGGATGCGAAATTGACTTGATCTGCAAGCCGGAATATTCCTCTATTGGCATTTTCATTGTGACGTCATAATAGGTTGATACACACTTTTGAGCGAATTAGCTCCCTTTTCCGTAAATATTGTCTATTTCGTGTACTGTATAAAATATCTCTCCCGATCTAACGGTGACATATAGACTTTTTTCAGCTCAACTAATAGCTGAAGTGTATACCTCTGAAATATCAAAAAATAAAAAAAAAACTAATATTTAGTTCATATGAAAACTCAAAAATACGTAGTTTCTCACGGTTTCCTATATATTCTTTGTATCTATTACTGAAAATCGAATTTGATCTGATTTTAAAAATCTGATTGCAGGAAAAGATGGTCGGTGACATATCATTTTTATTTATTTTTTTTTCTTTTGAACAAATGGACTTAGACCTACAAAATATCTTAAGATAAAAAAAATCTGTCTGAAATTTGTATTAGGCTCGAACTATACCTTAATCATATCGTTTAATGTCCAGAGACAATGATTGTTGTAAATAATATTAGAGAAGAGTCTTTGCTGTGTTGTTACAACACATGAAAAGCATACCAGAAAATGTGAATATCCAATTTTGATTTATGAAAAAGTATGGAAAAACAATAGCTTTCGATTTGTGTAGATGGTTTTAATGAAAGTTATTTATTTAGATTTTTTATACATTTTTGTTTGCTCCAAAAGTTATTTACACAAGAGTTTGGATAAGTTGTTTTTTCTTTTTTTTTCACAACCTTTTATAACTTGTAGCAGTTTATAACTTATTACTTTATACAATCAAGTGCACTGGTTAAATGGATGGATAAGTTAGAAGTAGAAGCAGAACAGTTACTCGATGCCGAAATAAAACATGCTTGTAGGAAGCTGAGGAACCCAGTACATAGTATGCATGGTGCATAGCTTTGTTCTAAGCTGAAGTTTGGCTTTCTATTTTGATCATTTCGGTTATGTGTTCTCTATCAGGTATTACGCGTTTTTCGGTTGTTGGCTCCTAAATGTTTTGGTTTGATCTGCACTGATCCATGAGACATAAGTTGTCGCAATCCGCATATGAAAAAAATAAATTAACAGTAACTTCGGTATTTAGCTAGTTATTGCTATATAATTAGGTGGAACTTGGAGCATCTCATTATCACTATGATATTAATTGGGTAGTTTTTTGGCACAGTTTTTACGGAAGAAAGTTTTCGACTTGGCATTTCGCTTCGTTAGAAATGGTAGTTGACCCCCACCTAACCCCCAACCCCCCCCCCCACCGGTATTTCTTTCAGACGATATCAGTGTTGTTGGAATCTTTGTGTTTTACCAAGATCTCTCAACTTTGACAGATAGCTGAAGAGGTGGCTCTAAAACAGTTTATTCTGTCGATGGCATTGGTAATAAATTAATTTTTGTTTGTCTGCACTTTTTCATTTCTTCATTTATGTAATAGTTTGTTACCGCGTATTTAAATGATATCAAAACAAAGTTGTCAGTTTATATTTCTGACATTAACAGCTACCAAGCTCATCCATTTTCTATACAATGAAAAATATTAATGATTATTGTGCAAATTTAAGTTCCCCAATGCTAACCATATATGAAAATGAACGTGACAGCCTTGGCAACCAAGAATAAAATTGTGACCAAGAGTCACCATTCTCAGTAAAGTATCAAATTTCAAAATTTGATATAATTCTATACAACAAGAGGCTCTCAAGAGCCTGTTTCGCTCACCTTGGCCACCGCTGACATATGCAGTAAAAATAATCCCAATGTTTTAAGGGCATTATTTTCAAATTTGTTAATAGACATTGATGTTATGTTATCTTAAGTTAAACTATATTCCAGACTGGCAGCTATTTTGGATGGGGTGCAGTTCTGCTGTCACCTCTCTTGAAGGGTACCATTGAGTCTAATTTTGGTTCCAATTAACTAAATATTTTCAGAGGAGAACATCTTTAAATGCTTTCCGATAGACTTCCGTTAGGTCTCAAGGTCAAACTATGTTCCCCTCTGGGGCCATCTTGAATGCGATGCAGACAAGCCAGGCAAATTTTTCAAACGGGAACAACTATGGTCTGTTGTGACCAAGTATGTTTTCATTATTTGCCAAGTGATTACAGGAGAAGATATTTTAATGTTTTCCCAAAGGGTCAAATGTTAAATATGTTCCCCGCTGGCAGCCATCTTGCATAAAGCAAAGACCTGAAAAACAACTCTTTTGCTGGGCGGCAACCTAAAGACTGTTGTGGCCAAGTTTGGTTCCAATTGGCTGAAAAGTTTCAGAGAAGATCTTTGAATGTGTTTTCCAAAAGGGTGCAATGTTAAAACTATGTTCCCTGCTGGCGGACATCTTGGATAAAGCGCAGACCTGAAAAATAACCTTTTTACAAGGGGCCACCTAAAGACTATTTTTGGCAAGTTTGGTTCCAATTTGCCCAGTAGTTTCAGAGGAGAGATCTTTGAATGTGTTTTCCCATAGGATCCAATGTTAAAACTATGATCCCCGCTGGCGGCCATCTTGGATATAGCGCGGATCTGAAAAACAATTTTTTTGCAGGGGACTATCTAAGGACTATTTTGGCCAAGTTTGGTTTCAATTGGCCGAGTAGTTTCTGAGGAGAAGATTATCTTTGAAAGTATTTTCCCATAGGGGCCAATGTTAAAACTATGATCCCCGCTGGCGGCCATCTTGGATATAGCGGGGATCTGAAAAACAATTTTTTTG
>MJUU01039738.1:9850-20030 GCA_002080025.1 Modiolus philippinarum
AAAATTGACATCATGGGGCCTCTTGTTTGCACCAAGACCAATATCAAAAATCCGAAAGCTTATTGCGCATCTACAGACTATATGCAACAATTCTATAACAAAATTAAATCCCTAAATCCATAAATGTAGGAGGAGTTTGTGTCACATGCCACATGTGTAAAAATTGACATCATGGGGGCCTCTTGTTTGCACTAAGACCAATATCGAAAATCCGAAAGCTTATTGCGCATCTGCACACTATATGCAACAATTCTACAACAAAATTAAATCCCTAAATCCAAAAATGTAGGAGAAGTTTGAGTCACAAGAAAAGTGTGACGGACGGACGGACGGACAGACGGACAGACGGACGGACGGACAGACGGAGGGTATAACATTATCCCCGAACTTTCTTCGAAAGTGCGGGGATAACAAAAGACAAATCTGTAAAAATGAGGGTGAATGTTACGGCCATCGTGGGTTTCAAAATTGTTTAATCTGATATTCTCAGCAGGTAAAAAAATCTGTTTTCAGTGCATAACCATGTTCATCTTTCATGTTTTCATTTGTTGTTGCATAAAGAGATTTCTCCAATAAGGGTCTATTTGCACGTTTAAGCTTACACAAATATTGAGCCATTTTGTACACATGAGTTTTTTTCCGCATTGAGTGGTATTCACCGGTCTGATCCATTGATTGCATATGTCTTATGAAAGGATCATTAGTTTTGTACTTCAAGCCAATGGCTTTTGCCAGCATCACACATGCATTCCCATTTCCAAACGATGCAGAGTGCACAGCTGAATGGCACAAACCAGAAAAGTTTCGAGTCCATATTGTATTTTTGGGTGCAAATGTAAACACCTTGTTGTGCAAACTTTCACACTGATTTGTCGTTTTAAGTCTGCAGATTTTGTGGAGCTCACATGCAGAAAAATTCTTGTTTAGAATGCATTTAACATTTTTTATATCATTTTGATTTAGTTCCAAATGCTTTCCATATGGTAAATGATTACTGTTGTAAGAGGATAAGTGAGCTGTGCAGACTTGTGAAACTTTCCTGCATTTTTCGTGGTCATTCCCAAAACATGAAACAATATTGTCAATTGCCTTCTTTCCATTTTCTACAAACATGTACTCAGATCGGGATGATTTCTTTATTCTCATAAGTTCCACTCTAATACGGGCTCTCATGCTAACTGCCAGCTTTCGCAAAAACATCTCTTTGTTACAACCATTTAAATTGCTTGATAATTTTAAATACCGAATGTGCTTTTGGAAGGTTCTAAGTTTATGAATAAAACATTTGAAATGTCGAATCGAAACAGTCGTATTACCAGAGCTGAAATCCCATACAGTTTTTTCAGTCTGTGCACATGCATCGCTTATGACAGAACCTACTTTTATAATGCCTGTAGCATCAACTTTCTTCAAGTGATTTAAAAGATGTTTCTGCTCACTTGATGCAATTGACTCATGTGTACAATAGTTCTTTTTGCATTTGTTTGAGTTGTGTTCACAGTTTTTTACCTTTGAACAGAGCTTATTGGCTGTCTCGACACTCAAAGGGAGTTTTCTGCTTGTTGTTTGCTCAATTTAAGGGCAAAACGACTGGGTTGCAGCTTCGTACCCAGCTCTCGGTCTGTTATTGTATGACGTGTCAATCTCAACATCCACAAAATTATCTTGTCCAGCCAGTTCAAGTACTTTCTTTACATAAGTTTTATTGTCAATCATTGTTTGTTCATTTAATGTAATTGCAAGATCAGATAATCGATAAACTTTCTGTTGTAAACCTTGACGACAAGGTGGTTTTATGTTCAAACAAGACAAAATGTGAGTAACATGTGATATACCAACTTTAGTTTTCAATATTGGAATTACTAGACATGTGTTCAGAGTTCCTGCATCTGGTCCACGTGCTGGTTTATATGATTCAAATAAGTCAATAACAGAGGACTTAAAGATACAATTCATACATTGCACCACAACTGAAATACAAAGGCCTTGTCTTCTGCATATAGATATATTTGGTACTGGCCGTTTACATGAATGCGGCATGAACGCGTTTAACAGGAGGTTAAGTCTGTAAAATGTAACTATTATATTTTCACTTGTGATGGAACTTTCTGTGTCATTTATTCTATCCTTCTCTATTTCAGGTCTCAATTTTGTTGGTAACACACTTGGATTACTGTTCCAATTTGATTCTGTTTGAACCTTTAGTGTATCTTTGAATTCCTGTATATTTGGACGTGTGAATTTAGTGTTGGAAGACATACTTGTTTGTGAATCTGGACCAGCTGAAGACTCTACTTTTGTTGGTAAATGACAATGTCCCTTTTTAAACCATGTACACCTTTTTCCTGCATTTTTCCTGTAACTTTTCTTGTATTTTCCCATGTTTTGTCACAAATTTAGAAAAATTGCCTTAAAATTATGTATATAACTGTTTTTCACACAATTTTTATGAAATGAACACTTCAGACAAAGAAACAGTGGTTAAGTATGATTAGAAAGTTATTTTTAGAACTTATGTGGACAAAAGTTACACTTGATGAACTTTAAATTGCTGAAGATAATCAGAATTGCCTCCCTTACACTGCTATTTATTGAATTGAAAGATCAGTATGTTTACATTGAAAATGGACATAAAAAATGTGCTGAAAGGTTAGATAAGACTTTATTGTTTATAAATAAAGCATGTTTCATGAAATAAATCACTTTTCTTCACCTAGATTCATTTTCATTCTACAGAATTATAAAAAAAATTGCGGCCGCAATGTGCAATTTTGATGGAATAACCTATTTTTTTCCTATAACTTATAACTGACAATATTAGATCATTGGTTCCATATTTCATGCATTTGTGACAAAGTTCATTAAAGGAAACCATGTTTTAGCATTAAATAGTAGATTTAAAGTCTTCTGTAAAAAATACCATAATCTTGCTTTTACTTAAAATGGTACATGTGTTAAAAGTCATGTGTCTTTCTGAATAATGACTTAAATTGCTTACTTTTTGTTCTAATTTATTAAAAAAATAATAGTACTTCAAGAAATAAAGATACAAATCCTTATTCTGAACATAACTGACAGTTTCAAGCAGGCAGACTATCAAAACTTTCTCCTAGCTCTGCTTGTCCCCTACTGAATTTATGAAATAAATAAAATCAAGGATTGTCAGTTATAAAATAAGACATGATAAATGATGGCAAGTAAGTTTTTCTTTTATTTCTGGAAAGCAACATCAATGCCAACTCACTGGATTTATCTGTGTTTTAAAGGAACACTCTGTATTCGAATACGAAACAGATATTTGATAACTTTGTGTTGATATGGTAAACAACTTTGATGGTAGGTCCCCTAAAAAAAAATCCCGAAAAGGGAAGATGGATGACAATATGAAATAGCTCCATTTTCTGTTTGAACACATAACCTTTTTTTTAAAAATGCATCTCTTTGAAGTACTGCGTTTGGCCCTTGAACTGTAACTTTCTGTTAAATTTTATTGAAAGACGGTCAGATTTGCTTGCTTTTTGTAAGATGGGCCATGTGTTTGACATTTTTTATAGAGACAAAAATGCATAAATTAATAAACATTGTATTATTTTTTGGCAACATTTGGTGTAATAAAATAATTAAACATGCAAAACAAAAGCCATGCGGCTTTAAAATGTCATTTTAATGCCCCAAAAGGGATAACGCCATTTGTCGGCAAGCAAAGTTCTGTATTTATACTAGTCTGCCCTCTTAGAAGAAGTCACATCCTGTCATGACATGTATTATATTATTTCCTTTATGAATCTCTTTTTAGAAACTCTGAACTTTATCTCAAAGTCATTTACAGCTATAAGTCTTTAAAACTAACTTCCACAAATTTAATCTGTCATTTTTGGAATTGATCTTGAAAACTTCCCTTAATCCTCCCGATAACATTGTTCCCTGGAAACATATAACAATAGCCTATTCTAAAGTCTGACATATGAAGCAATGTTGTGAATCTAGTATAAACACAAGAAATTGAATTAAAAAAAAAGAAAAGTTACAAAATATTGTATGTAGTGACACTATTTAATTGTCAAAGGTTAAAATTTGTGTATTGCATGTAAAACAGATGCGTTGGTATATCTATATAAAAAGTGGATACCAGGTAACACCTACAATGGCTGAAAATTAGATTTACATGCCACAATCTGCTATAGAACTACACATGAAGAACACGAATAAGACAAAAGATAAACGTAGACAACGATAAGAACTCCGGACAGCCTGACTTGTAACCAGCAATAGCAAAAGCCAGCGGTAGGATTAAACCGGTTTATGGATACCCAAACCTCCCCTTTATCTGTCCCGTTTCCTTATAGTATAATAAACATACGAATAAAACCCAATACAGGTAGACCTCTAACTCCAAGACCACAATCTTGAAAGGAAAGAAAAAAAAAACAATACATAATTTAGAAAGATTGGTCAAGGGGTGCTCGTATGTCTAATTTTTTTTTATATTTTCTGCAACGTATATAAACATAAAGTTTATTATGCCCTAGGACATAAATATATTTATCAATGCCAGAGACTGCTGACCGGTGTTGTTACAACGACGCCTTTAAAATTTTGTAAGATATTTCGTAATTTTTTTTCACACCAAAATAGCCATCAATGACTATCATTTTGACAGACAGTTTTCACCCGGGTTAACCCGCGATCGCAAGCTCGGTGGTCATCGCTGACCCGGTTGTAAACAAAGCGAAAATAAACAACAGGTGTGCTACGAAAAAAAATGACTTTTATTAACTGTGTTATATTTTTGAAAGTAAATATGATGTGTTTGAACTTGCATGTTAACAAGCAATACAGAGTAGAAATAACACCGAGATGTTTTTTACGACAAGGGAGAAATCTACTCATTAAACTGATATTCCTCAAAATACACTAACAATTTCTTCAATTACCACAGTTTTATGCAAATATACGGCCAAAATTGGACAAAATAACCTCCACCATATCTGTTTCATTCATGCTAGAAACTATAAAGAAAATATTGGGGCACACATATGTTTAAATGGAGAGAAAACACATTTTTTTCATGTCGATTGTAACGATCAAATGTGGCCTTTGACACGGTTGAAGTTTGCATACCCCGGTTTTAAACTAAAATAATGTTATCGTTAACTTTTGATTTGCAATATAAATAGTCATAGAAATAAATAGATTTTATTCTCAGTGCAAGATTTGACCATTATCGATGATTTTAATATTATCTGAAGGCGAAAACAATATTTGAATAGACTTTTAAGAGAATGCTATCCAATTAGTTTTCATCAGTTTGTACGAAGTATAACATCAAACTACTTATAGTGTACTCACAGTAAATCTCTAAAACCTTGCAGATTTAGATACTTAATATTACTCAAATATGATACTTAATGCCTGGACAGAATAGTCAGTTTTTCAGCGAAACATTAACCTAAACTATTTCCACTTTATACTTTTAAGATACTGCAGATTAGATCCTAAAAAATTGAAAAATAAAAAATATACTTTTTGTTAGTATCACATTGAACATGCTTTGTTGTCAAATATTAACAACAGGATTGGGTCCTATACACACACATGTGTGATTATTTGTGTAAGAAACCTTTTCCGTACAACGTACGCATGCACTGCACATAATAATCAGAAGCAAGTGAAGCAATTCAGTCACACGTTGATTTAATGTCAGTGTCAAGAGGAAACTACACGTATAATTTCTTTTTTATCTGTAATTTCAACTTTATATTAAGATTAGAAACTTGCGATGAACAAATGAAGGGTACATGGGACAAAATCCTATAAATACATGGTAAAATTAAGCTTTCATTGTTGTCCTTTATCCTCCGATATATGAAATTCTAAAAAAAATGTTCAAACAAGAGAGTATCTACCTCATGAAAGGCTCTCCTCTAAGCTGATTTTAGCATTTCGTTCAGATCCTATTGGTTATTTGTCACATACCAAACAACTTCCCATAAGAAAATTAATAACTCCGTGGGCTTATAGTTGTGTGAAAAGTAGTATTCTACACCATATCCATTTTTCATCGGCAAATCCTGCCACAGCGATGAAAAGCAATTGGATATTGTTTCTATTAAGTACTTAGTAAATAATGACATTTAAAGGTTCAGGAGCAGAACCAGAAAGCCATCAAATGAAAGACTTGGCTCAATTCGTGTTGCTGTGAATTGCCTTGATTTTGGATTTATGATTTTAGAATTTCCCCTATCCTCGTTCTTGCTTCGGTATTCGTTTGCCGATGTATGTATTGCCCAACGGGGTAATTTTCAAGACCTGGACGGGATAGGGAACAAGTGGTTGGGAATTTAGATAAAAAAGCAGGAAACGAAATGAGAGAGTGAAAATCTCTTGGGGTAGGAACCCTGGATTGAGGTTTTTTTTTCAAACAATTAATCGAAAGTCCCGTATTGAAGGGGACAACGCATACCTCATGGGACTTGCTCTTTCATACAACTATGATGCACCATTTCATTATAAAATTGCCATTAACATGTTTCTTAAATAAGAGAATAACAGCACATATTCGAATATCCGAAGACAATGGTAGTTTGATAGTCAAAAATGTATTCAAATCATTACAATATTGACGCAATTGGATATTCAAATTCTAATTCAATTAAAGACTCATACTTTTGTAGTAGTTTTGTCTTGTGTAATGGACATAGATTTTATTAAAGATCGTATAATTGACATTCCATTTTGACCAATCAATTTTTCTGCTTTATAAAAGTAACATTCGAACCCTTGCTTTCGATTTGTAGTGTTCGTATGTTTGGTATATGTATCGCGTCTTTTTATCCGGCTTCAGGTTTTTCGTTTCTTTTTTTTCACCAGGTCTTTGCATTTTGATCTGCAACCAGCGTATTATTGGTTCCTTTGTATTTTACTGACGTTATTCAATTCCGTCATAATAAAATTATCTCACAGATTCTTATCCCCTTCCAACCAAATTTTAGCCGTCATGTTTAAAGATTTTTATTTTATTTTATTTTTATAGATGTATATTATTGCCCAATTTCGTCGAAATTAACAGAATTTACATCATTATAAGAGGTAAAAAATAATGAATGAAAAATTACCGCCAGCTCTTTATTTCTCAAAATAAACAATGAAATGGTTTTAAGTAAATGCACATGAACAATTGAGGGATTTGAAATAATTGTACATGGAACAAAATCCCTACAAATACATGGTAAGATCAAGCAAATGGAACAACGCTTTGATTGTTGTTTTTCATCTTGAAGTTACCATGAGGCCTTCAACAAAGAGCAAACACTCTCACCTCATTACAAGTTCAAGACGGCCCCTAGCACCGGCGCGGGATTCAATTGCTATATGTTGAAAAACGCTACATCCATGTGTCTTTGGTCATGGATGCGGGGTCTTCAACAAACATAACATATCGGGCAAAGTACTCTTACAAACACTGTCATCCATTGCTCGATAAAGGGACTAGTAAACAATACAACATATAAAGGATCACAGGGCACTGGGTCAAAATTACTATAATTACATGATAGAACCAAGCAATGGGACAACGCTTTGTTGTTCTTCATCTTGAAGCCACCATGAGCCCTTCAACAGTGAGCATAGTTTGTTTTGGGATGTTGTCTCCTTAATATTTACTCTATTTCCTTTCTTTTACATAGTAAATCCAAGTACCTCTTTTTGTGGAATTTATTCCTGGATGAACGACAACTTGAAAAGGCAGGATGAGAATATAATAATTTTGTTATTATGGCCTTGGTGAAAGTTTTACATTTCAGTAGTGCAAGGAAAAAACGAAGTTAATAAATGCAAATGATAATACAAGTAGAACAAGCGTTGTTCCAATGCCTAGTATTACCATGTATTTGTAGGACTTTGTCTCATTTGTATATAATCCATATCCCTTCATTGTTAATGTCACCGAAAGGCAACCAGCTATACCCCTCTCATTGAACCTTAAATAAATATGGCAAGTGTTAATTTAAATGTGCGGGAACAATTCAAGTATGGTCACAACTATGTACTTTTCAAGAAATAACTTCTTTGACGAAAGGTGCGTATAATGTAAAAAAACCAAAGTTATCGGCAAACAGAAGTTATATGAGTTTCAAGCTTGTAAAGGGGAGATACTGTACAACTTATCATACCAAAGCTTTAGGCCACATATCAATAATTTCTACGTACATAACGGAGAAATCTTAGACGAAAAATTTCAATATATGGCTGTAATGAAAATGAAAACAAAATAAAATTTATCGGAAAACGGTCAATACATGAGTGACGCATTTGAAAAGGGGAGACATGGAACAACTCATCATACCAAACCTTAAAACCAAATAACATATCACCACTACATACACAAGCGGAGAAATCCTTGACGAAAGATGTTATGAATGGACGGACGGACAGACAGACCAACCAGGGTAGAACATTATACCCTCGTTACTACGGAGCGAGAGTATAAAAAAGAAAAAGGTTTGAGAAAACAGGGTAACGAGCTTTGATTGCCATTGGAATAAGAAAGGAATGAGTAAAGGCAATAGAATTGCTTCCTTTTAGACCCCACTAATTTCGCTATTTCTAGAGAAAAATAGAGAATATCTTTGTACTGCATGAAAAGTTAAATTACCATACAGAATTTGTTTATAATGATTCTTCGCCAGGCTTTTCCATATTATGAGCGCAATATCCAGCAGACAAAGTTTCCCCCTCCGTTCTACCTACCTAAGGACGTTAAGACAACTGCAACTAATCGAAGTGTTAAATGAAGAAAAGTTACCTTTAGCATTTTTAAAACTTCAGTGTATAAAAACATTCGTCGTTATACAATCATTCGTTATTCATATTTTCGTGCATTGATGAAGATTATTTAGAAATAAAAACAAAGACACAGAAAATATAGCACTTTTGCAGTCAAATACATATGAAATGTTTCGCTATAAAAAATTGTTAACGATAACTTCAACCGCGTTAAACGATCACAAGGTAAATATTCAACCGTGTTAAACACCACAGTTGATCGTTGCAATCGACATGAAAAAATTATGTTTTCTCTCCATTTACACATATTTGTGCCCCAATATTTTCTCTATAGTTTCGAGAATGAATGAAACAGATATGGTGGAGGTTATTTTGTCCAATTTTGGCCGTATATTTGCATAAAACTGTAATATTTGAAGAAATTGTTAGTGCATTTTGAGGAATATCAGTTTAAAAAGTAGATTTCCCCCTTGTCGTAGAATAAATCTCAGTGTTATTTGTACTCTGTATTGCTTGTTGGCATGCAAGTTCAAATACATCATATTTACCTTCAAAAATATAACACAGTTAATAAAAGTCACCTTTTTCGTCGCACGCCTGTTGTTTATTTTCGCTTTCTTTACAACCGGGTCAGCGATGACCACCGAGTTTGCGATCGCGGGTTAACCCGGGTGGTTTTAGTTTTTTAACTTTTCATTTTTTCCCTAAGATAATTGTCTATTAAAGTTTAAAAATCACTGATTTTGTCCTTCACGAACCGTTGCCTGATCCATCACGCATCCAATGTAATACTTGTCCGCCATTACCTAGTACTTCACGTGTATTTTTCTCCATAAACAGTTTGATGTCCGTGTAATTGTGCTCATGAGTATAAACAGTTCAATTAAACACTTTTTGATAGGATAAAACCCAGTTCAAATAAGGAATTTAAGCACATAAAATATAACATACAAACAATATCGAATGCTTCTGAAAACTGGAGCTTATACTCTCTTTACTTACTCCTCTCAGATTTAAACTCTTTTGAATGTTACAAGTGCAACCGAATGTAAACAAAATCGTTCTAAAGGTACATGATTATTTTAAAAGATATGTACAGATCGCTGAAATCAAACTGGCATAAACAAAATTGATAATGCTTGAATGATAATCATAATACTGAAATAAACCTACATCAGTTTTTTTTTTACTTTTTTCTTTTTTTTTCAGTAAAAGCATCGGTTATGAATGCAAAACAATTTAAACCACTTAAAAAGACAGGTTTAAGGCAAAAGAAAAAAGTGAAAAGAGTTTATCATACATATACAATTGAGACAATATGACGAACATAAAACAAATAAACAAATATAAACAAGTACGCCATAAAACCAAAGCACTTGCAGTGTAAATCCAACAA
>MJUU01039742.1:12314-37244 GCA_002080025.1 Modiolus philippinarum
TTATGACCTGACTACCCCGCAAAGACAGGGCATTCCCCTATCCACCACCTGGGGACGCGCCCGGCAGCTCTGTAGCCAAAGCCCCTGAAAACCTATTCAGGTGCCGGGACATCGGAACAGTTATAACATATACTAACTATAGAACCCTATGGAATTATCACAAATTGTTAAACTAAAATACATAAGTTTATATGACAACTTCAACAATAACTAAAACTATTTAATTTGTTAGACATTTTTTGTTGTGTTTTTCTTCTTCTTTCGATGTACACAAAACACTAATTAAGGGACTGAATAATCGCGCCACGCACATTTCTGTAGTATCGGAGTAAACCCTGCTGATTGAAATGGACTCCGTCTACAAATATATTCACAGTGCTATTCTTCACCCATTTAGTTTTCCAGTAATATATGTTCGGAATGTCTTTCACTTGTTCCTTCAAATACCTATTGGCATAGTGTACTAATTCATTATACCTGATGGATGGACAGTGTCTTGTTTGCAGTCTCGGCAGCAGTTGCATTATTGTTACTTTAGAAACATTTTGGTGACTTAAATATTGTGTACACAAAGTAACTATTCTCAGAATTATTTCTTCGGCATAATTTTCATCTGAGCCTGGTGAGTCTAGATCATTTCCACCATACTGGACAATAAGGTGCTGAGGGGCTATTCTGATAATTTCATTTCTCCAGGCGACACAGTGATTGTTATTGTTGACACGTCCTCCTGATATCCCAAACAACGATACAGTGTGGCCATTGAATGCAAAGTTATTCAATGCCAGATTGTTTACATAATGGTTCAGTCTATTAATATGCGAGCTTCCTATCACTAAAATGTTAGCCATTATTTACAGGATTTTCGTTGACCTATTACCCGCAATAAACGTGTACGTTGCGCAACTCTTAATATCAACTTTTATTAATTACAATTCTCCATTTCTAAACGCAATAAAATGTACGAGTGTCTTTGGTAAGCTACAGTTCATTCATCAGCTGTTCATAGATTATGGTGAAGGACAGTTGTTACGTAATCACCGTGTGTGGTTCAGTCATCATTGAAAGACTTGTCTTGGGTTCTTTTACATTTTTGCGATCATAATGTTCTTAATTTTTTATGTATTACTTGACTAGCAACTGAGGAAAATATAACGAAAGGACTAATACCTGTCCATTACTTGAAAAACTCTCCAAAATTTTCTAATTTTTTGATGATGTTGCTGGTACAAAACAAAATGGTAGAATTGTTTTCTGCGCAGTCGCAGTGATACATGTTTACATAATATTCTTAACCAAGCAAGGGATAACTCTGTCATCCTTAGTCAATTTAAAAACTATTTGATTTATCTCCCTTCCCTCACTTAAAATATAATCACCACGCTGGCAAAAAAATATTTTATAGACATAAATTAATCTTACAATATTTCGCGGAGTTAATTTTTTTTAAATATAAACATTGACACAATTTTTATCATCACCGGTTAGCCATTCGGAAGCGGAAATTCCAAATGATACTAAGAATAGAACGACTTGATTTATTGTCAATAACACCTCACTCGTTGATTATGGTCGTCTGTGGGGAAAAATACAAAAATACCGAAATTGCATAATACACAGTAAATTTAGTTATTCTGTACACGTGTTTCAAGAAGTAACCTCTCCGAATAAAACCGGTCATTTTTGCAGAAAATCCCAGTCGCTGGTCAGATACGCGAATTGGTCACGCCAAAGAGGTCAGTATAACGGGTAAATCGTTCTTCCAAGCCAAATTCAGGTCTCTATTTAGTGGACTGAAATGGTCGCCTAGGCAAATTCACTTTTTTACCTTTTCGGGGCCATTTAGGGCTTACTATATGGTGTGAGGTTCATCACTGTTTTGAAGACCATATGGTGATCCCTAGATGTTTTGTTTTTTTGTCGTCTTAACCTGGATATGGGATGTTGTCTCCTTGACATTTACCCCATTTCCTTCTTAATCATACATAGTTTTATCCTCAACAGTGATGATAGACCTGAATGTATTCCATGCAATTATCCTTATACAATGCAACACGTTATAATTGACTGTGTATATGCTGCCGATATCAGGCGTGATTTTTATTCTACTGATTGTCTTAAAGACCTATTTACAAATGTCGCTGGCGACAAAATCGTTCAATTTTTAAAAGCAATCAATTTATTTAATAGTAAGATTTAAATAAATTTATCTTAAAGTTCCAATATTGTAACAGTTGAACTGACATTTCTACTATTATATTTTTGTTATATTTTACACTACTGTTTTACTCGTATAAAGGTATAATGGCTTAATATTTATATTTTACTTATTTAACATAATTGTTCAATATACTTAATAGTTCTCGCCACAACACGGCTAAAAATTACTGAAGTTGGCGTAAAACATCAATCAATCTCAGAAGTGCTGATTGACAAAGTGATGATCCCTTTCAAAAAAGGCATCCAACAGGTCCATACCTCATTCAAGATGGCCCTGTCCAATAAGGATCCTTATGTCCTTACTATTCAAGGTGGCGGCCAGTAGGGTACACCTATAGTTAAATGTGAAACACATTAAAGCCTAAAATGATTTAATAACAACAATAGTGTATGCAATAGTTTTATTGGTCATACAGAAATGTTTTTTTTTTATTACTAGAATTTGACTTTGTCTCATGTGCATTTACTCCATATCCTTTTATTCACCATTTACGACTGGAGTTTGTCTCTCCTGCAGTGTGGAGTCCGTAAAAAGATTCCCCGTGCGAGAGATGTATGCTCTCTATATTTTTCAGTTATGGTGTACTTGTGCGTTAGAGAATTTCTCATATGTATATACTATTGATACTTTCAAATTTTGGCATTTATTTTATTAATTTCTAAATGTAATCCAGACCACCTGTTTTAAGTGCCCATATCTCACTATTTTATAACGCCAATTTTTCTTACATTCGACTTGATGAGTGCCCTGTGTTTGTCTATATGTTGTAGTTGTCCACTAGCTTAAGACACTAGTGCTTTTGTCGGGCAAAGGATGACAGTGATTGTAAGAGCACTTTGCCAGTTTAATTGATGTTTGTTGACAATCCCGCACCCATGACCAAGAAAGACATGGATGTAGCGTTGCTCGACAATAAGCAAAGAATTCCGCTTAAACCGGTGCTAGGGGCCGTCTTGAACTTACTATGAGGTATGAGCAAAGCTCATTGTTGAAGGCCTCATGGTTACTTCAAGATGAAGAACAACAATAAAAGCGGTGTTCCTTTGCTTGTTTTTTACCATGTATTTGTAGAGACTTTGTCTCATGTGCATTTTCTCCATATCCTTTTATTCACCATTGCATTATATATTTATGTAATAGTTCTCATTATATACATCAACACATTTTTAGAGAGTGTCTATAATTTAAAGATAGGTATAATAAAAGTGAAAATTTTAAAAATGGAGATAATTAAACTAAGGGAGGTTTTAAACTTAATTTTCTTTTCAAACATGTTATAATTAAAGCAATTTATCAGGACAATCTTTACCACTTTTCTTTCTTTTTTAAGGGGTGTCTGAATGCTTTGATTTCAGCAATATGTATTACTTTGAATATAAGGGGAACCCCTGCCCAAATTTTTTTGAACTGTGGTCTGATTTAGATTGTAATGGATGGAGGAGCTCTGAGTTGCCAATGAAATCAGACAAGAAAACTGAAAGTTTAGAAAAAAAAGTATACTGTTGCATATTTTATTTTCAGTTTCAGCAATATGTATAAATTAGATTATGAGGGCAAACTCTGCCCATTTTTTTGAAAAGGGAGCTCAAAATGTATTTAATTTCAGCAATATGTATTACCGGTATATAGATGATAAGGGGATCCCCTGCCCAAATCTTTTTGAATGGGGGTCAGTTATGGGTTATAATGGATGATGGTGCTTTCAGTTGCCATTGACACGAAACAAGAAAACTGAAACTTTAGAAAAAAAAATCATTCTGCTAAATTTAAAATTCCAATCCAAGGTTGCTTCTAGCAGTGAACATAGCTTAAACTCTGTACCTTATTGGAAATACCATTCATCTCTCTATGTCAGCCATGGCCCAGGTGAGCGATACAGGCTCTTGAGAGCCTCTTGTTCCAACTACCATTAGTGTAGCGATTTTCCGAGCGCTTTCCCCTTTTCCATTAACTTCACAACTTTGACTCTCCCCTCAAGAGTTAAAATTTTTCGTTTCTTGTTCGACATTTTATTATCGAATCAACTGATTAGAACTCGGTGAGTAATGAAGCGGTTTTGTCTTGTGGTTACAGAAATAAAAATCGGTTCAGATACTCCGGCTGGAAATGTCAATCTCTTCCTCATAATTGTTTATTTTATTTCCTATTTCACTTACCGAATTTCGTAAAAAAAATCTATGTGCATTATTTAAACCACAATTATAATTATATTACAATATTTCGCGGAGTTGATTTTTTTTTAAATATAAACATTGACACAATTTTTATCATCAGCGGTTAGCCATTCGGAAGCGGAAATTCCAAATGACACTAAGAATAGAACGACTTGATTTATTGTCAATAACACCTCACTCGTTGATTTTGGTCGTCTGTGGGGAAAAATACCGAAATTGCATAATACACAGTAAATTTAGTTATTCTGTACACGTGTTTCAAGAAGTAACCTCTCCGAATACAACCGGTCATTTTTGCAGAAAATCCCAGTCGCTGGTCAGATACGCGAATTGGTCACGCCAAAGAGGTCAGTATAACGGGTAAATCGTTCTTCCAAGCCAAATTCAGGTCTCTATTTGGTTGACTGAAATGGTCGCCTAGGCAAATTTACTTTTTTACCTTTTCGGGGCCATTTAGGGTTTACTATATGGTGTGAGGTTCATCACTGTGTTGGAGTATGAGCCATCCTAACAGAGGACCCCGAGGGAACCCCGGGATATAGAAATAGGACCCAGTATCTCCGGCTTGCGGGGTGTGACCCCTCCTAAACGGAGGCTGACCCCGAGGGTCCCGGGATATAGAAATAGGACCCATTCCGTGGTTGTGCGGGATTAATAAATACACAACCCATCTTTCGGATGGGATGTAAACTCAGGTCCACGTGTTGGAAGAAATGCCACGCTTCCTGCACGTTAAAGAACCCTTGTAGCAAGCTCCTTTTGGGGTGGTCCGTAGGTGATCGGCTACAAGGCTAAATTCCCTGCCCTTGACGATTTCACCCTACTTTTCCAGTGGCAGTCAGAATTTCCCGTCCCATGGCCATTTCCATACCCCAAAGTGATTATTTATCAACAAACTTGTTCTCGTCTTGATATAGCTGAAATATTGCTGAGTAGACGTTCAACAATATTCAATCAATCAATCAATCATCACTGTGTTGAAGACCATATGGTGATCCCTAGATGTTTTGTTTTTTGTCGTTTTAACCTGGATATGGGATGTTGTCTCCTTGACATTTACCCCATTTACTTTCTTAATCATACATAGTTTTATCCTCAACAGTGATGATAGACCTGAATGTATTCCATGCAATTGTCCTTATACAATCCAACACGTTATAATTGACTGTGTAGATGCTGCCGATATCAGGCGTGATTTTTATTCTACTGATTGTCTTAAAGACCTATTTACAAATGTCGCTGGCGACAAAATCGTTCAATTTTTAAAATCAATCAATTTATTTAATAGTAAGATTTAAATAAATTCATCTTAAAGTTCTAATATTGTAACTGTTGAACTGACATTTCTACTATTATATTTTTTTTTATATTTTACACTACTTTTTTACTCGTATAAAGGTATAATGGCTTAATATTGATATTTTACTTATTTAACATAATTGTTCAATATACTTAATAGTTCTCGCCACAACACAGCTGAAAATTACTGAAGTTGGCGTAAAACATCAATAAATCTCAGAAGTGCTGATTGACAAATAGGGTTTGGACAAGGTTTTTTTAAATAATTCTGGCAGTAGCAGTTACGGGAAATATTATCTTCAAAGAAAACTCGTACTTGTATCTACGAAAGGCATGCGGACGGGAGAAACAGAACACCGGCAGTAGAATACCGAAGGAACAGAGACGAAATTACATAAACCATAGTCCAAAGAAAAGGATAAAGCCAGAAGACGCTACACAACCACAAAACCAACACACTACAAAAAACAACAATAAAAACTAAAGCACTAACATTTTGAACTCTCAAAAAGAGTGATATCAGTTGCTCCTGAAGGGTAAGCTTGTTCTGTTCTGTATACAGCACTCGTCACACTGTCAGTATGAAAACAGAAAGATGGTATGGAAAAGAGAAAGAGAAATTAGGGAGGCAGTAGAGATGTTAATTGGTAGAAAGACTTAGTAAAAAGAGAAAAAAGAAACTGACAAATAGAAAATATTCGAAGCCACGTAACATATAATGTTGTTTTGATTGACATATTTGCGACTTTGATATGACGAAATATAGACGATTTGGATTTTGTTAACAAATAAGGAAGGTACGAAAACGCAAAGATGCCTGAAATTGTGCTTTGTGGTATTGTTTTCAACTGATCTTAGGAATTTAAAAAAGGCCGAATCGGAATAATATGGTAGCTTATATTCCCACACACTCCGACGGAAGATAATAATTTTACAACACCTGCGGATCATATTTTCGATTTAAAAATCTGAAAACATTCTCTTCCTGATAGTTGAAGAACCAATACTTATTGAACAAAGCTTTGTGAACTGTCCGGACAACTCGTGTTTGAGAATAGAATGCTATAGTTTTTTTTTTTCTAAAAAAATATTTTGGAGCTGATTTTATGTGAAAAAAAAATATTTTTGCTGCCAAAATGATGGAAAAACATTTTCTGAAGAAGGCTTTCTGCCCAAAAAATGATGGTAATTTTGAGAAAAAAAAATTTTTGTTGATACACGTGAGAATAAAATATAAACCACAACCATTTAACCCCCCCCCCCCCTTTTTCAGGTTAAATGGTCGGTCCCTAAAGACTTTCATTTAGTATCTTTTTGATATTATATCTTCATCTTTATATGACATTGTAATTTGTGTTTACAAATTAAAGAGATAAGACTTCGGTATGTGTGTTCATTGACATAACCATTTCTCAGAGGGAAATTGGCATAAATTAAAAATAATAACCAAATTGGGTGTGCTAGGTTGTTCTGAATGGGAAAAAATTGTACTAGTGCCCGTCGTCTCCTCATTTTTCTGTGACAGTCAAAATTTGCTAGAATGTGGCTTAACAAGAAAGGTTTATTTACAAGCATGAAAGTCCTGTGACATGAAATGGCCACGAAATATACTAAAATAAAACACAACATACGAAATTAAAGAACGTACAGTATCAACTAGCATACACCGAGAGTGACATTCGGAAGGGTAGTCATACCATGCATCCGCCACACTGGCAAAGACAAAATTAAACCTGTAATGTCGAATCCTTGAAGACGAAAAATATAGCAGAAAATGTTCTTTTTTCATTTGGGACACCGACATGCCATATCTTAAAATGATGCCATAGTAATTGTCATAGAATTTTACCTAGAATTGATATATTTTCGGTGTGCGTAAATCTATCCCAGATGAGGAATCCATGGTTGTTTAACGGAACAAATGCTTTTAGAACCTAACGAGTGATAAAATACTATCTTATTTAGAAGGAACATAACATATTAGAAGCCTTTTTGTTCCATTTTTTTAAACTGCATAAATATTACTATTTTCCGATAACATGGGATCCAGATACTGCCTTTCCGACGTTAAGGTCAAAGAATCTGAAAAGGGAAAAATACTGCTCTAAATACTTTCAAACGTAAGTGGTTTGAAGAAAATGTTTTAAAATAACATATTTCATTTCGTTCATATACAGAACAAAGTTGCAAAAGGGAAAACCATATTATTGAATTTCAATGACTTCCTGAGCTGCCTGTTCAGCATCTCAGTATAAAAGTGGTTTATTGGAGACGTTCATAGAAAGTTAATTTTAGTTGCACAATAAGCATATTGGAATTTTAGAACCAGTTTAATTAAAAGAGTTTGGATCTGCATTTAGTTCTATGTAAGAATGTATTCGACGCGAAATACGGTTGGCCATAAAATAAATGAATATGTGTAGAAAATAGTCCTTTGTGGAAATTTTGAAGTTTTGGTCCGAACGGCGATTCGTTGAATAAATCAATGCACGTGTTGCATTTCAATCAATGCACGTGTTGCATTTCGTAGAGCCTTACATGTATTTGAGATCATTTGTTCTCACTAGTCAACAAATATATGTTATTTCATAATTTGGCTTCGATTGCATTCAATCAATAAGTCATAAATTTTAGTTATGTAGTAACAGGCTCTGGTTAACAATTGGATATCAATGTCTAGATATGCATATAAAAAGGTAACAAATCGCTTTATTACGTAGTCCGCGTAGTAGTTTCGATAGCGTTTTCTTCTTATCTCCATTAGATATTATCAAATTGAATATGCTTTCAAAAGGGATAATACGTAAATAATGTTACACAGTCAAACATACAAATAGGAAATCTAATTATGCATGTTATAAATTCCAAGTCGTTTTCAGACGGAATCATATGTAGATAATGTGATACAATCAAGCATATATGCAGCGAACAAGCAATACAAAATTAGGAAATTTAATGATACCTGTTATGGAGTCCAAGTCGAGCAGTCCCAGGGGCAGTCACGTGAGAAATCAACTTCATGGTCTTTGCATCAATAACAACAAGGAACCCTTTAAATATAAACCCTTTAAATTTCACTATCTTTTCCTATGTATGCATCCTATAGTCTCACTTCAGACAAAAAATATCCCACAATATTATATTAAAAACCTTGCGAAAGTAAAATGTATGGACAGTTGTCTATGTGTAATTTTAGTGCATTATCAAAAGTATCGCCATTTATTCGTAAAATACAAATATACATATAGATGAAAAAAACTTATCTTGTGTAGAATATATCGCATAGTTACTTAATCCAATATAATAAACTACTGAACTAGAACAGTGCCAACAAAGTGTGTGGAGTAATGCACCACGTGCAAACGATGAATCTGTTTACTTATATGATACCTGATAGTGTATTGTATTCAGAATTAATATTGTTTTGACATTTTATTTAATTTTGCTCATCTATTATTTCTCTTCGATGTACCGGTAATTGCATATTTACCGTACATTTCTCTCAATTTGTCATTTTCAGCTCACCTGGCTAATGCCAGGGTGAGCTTTTGCCATCACTTTGCGTCCGTCCGTCCGTCGTCCGTCCGTCCGGCGTACTTTTCATTCAAAGATCTTCTCCTCTGAAACTACTGGGCCAATTGGCACCAAACTTGGCCACAATAGTCCTTGGGTGGTCCCTTACAGAAAAGGTGTTTTTTAGGTCCACGCGATTTCCAAGATGGCCGCCAGCAAGAAACATAATTTTAACATTGACCCTACGGGAAAACACTTTCAAAGATCTTCTTCTCTGAAACTACTGAGCCAATTGGAGCCAAACTTGGCCACAATAGTCCTTGGGTGGTCCCTTACAAAAAAGGTGTTTTTCAAGATCGCGCAATTTCCAAGATGGCCGCCAGCGGGGAACATAGTTTTAACATTGGACCCAATGGGAAAACACTTTCAAAGATTTTTTTCTCTGAAACTACTGAGCCAATTGGAACTAAACTTGGCCTCAAAAGTCCTTGGGTGGTTCCTTACAAATAAGGTGTTTTTCAGGATCGCGCAATTTCCAAGATGGCCGCCAGCGGGGAACATAGTTTTAACATTGGACCCTATGGGAAAACACTTTCAAAGATCTTCTCTGAAACTACTGAGACAATTGGAACCAAACTTGGCCACAATAGTCCTTCGGTGGTGCCTTACAAAAAAGGTGTTTTTTAGGTCGGCGCAATTTTCAAGATGGCCGCCAGCGGGGAAAATAGTTTTAACATTGGACCCTATGGGAAAACACTTTCAAAGATCTTCTATGAAACTACTGAGCCAATTGGAACCAAACTTGGCCACAATAGTCCTTCGGTGGTCCCTTACAAAAAAGGTGTTTTTTAGGTCGGCGCAATTTCCAAGATGGCCGCCAGCGGGGAACATAGTTTTAACATTGGACCCTATGGGAAAACACTTTCAAAGATCTTCTTCTCTGAAACTACTGAGCCAATTGGAACCAAACTTGGCCACAATAGTCCTTGGGTGGTCGCTTACAAAAAGGTGTTTTTCAGGATCGCGCAATTTCCAGTTTGGCCGCCAGCGGGGAACATAGTTTTAACATTGGACCCTATGGGAAAACACTTTCAAAGATCTTCTATGAAACTACTGAGCCAATTGGAACCAAACTTGCCCACAATAGTCCTTGGGTGGTCCCTTACAAAAAAGGTGTTTTTTAGGTCCGCGCAATTTCCAAGATGGCCGTCAGCGGGGATAATAGTTTTAACATTGGACCCTATGGGAACACACTTTCAAAGATCTTCTCTGAAACTACTGAGCCAATTGGTACCAAACTTGGTCACAATAGTCTTTGGGTGGTACTTTACAAATAAGGTGTTTTTCAGGATCGCGCTACATTCAACATGGCCGCCAGCGGGGACATAGTTTTAACATTGGACCCTATGGGAAAACACATTCAAAGATCTTCTCCTCTGAAACTACTGTGCCAATTGGAAGCAAACTTGGCCATAATAGTCCTTAGGTGGTCCTTTGCAAAAAAGGTGTTTTTCAGGTCAGCGCGATATTCAAGATGGCCGCCAGCGGGAAACATAGTTTTAACATTGGACCCTATGGGAAAACAATTGCAAAGATCTTCTTCTCTGAAACTACTGAGCCAATTGGAACCAAACGTGGTCAAAATAGTCCTTAGGTGGTCCCTTGCAAAAAAGGTGTTTTTCAGGATTGCACTATATCCAACATGGCCGCCAGTGTGGAACATAGATTTAACATTGCACCCTATGGGAAAACAAATTCAAAGATCTTCTCCTCTAAATGTAATGAGCCAATTGGGAAAAAAAACTTGGCCGCAATAGTTATTGAGTGTTCCCTTGAAAAAAGGTGTTTTTCAGGTCAGTGCGATATCCAACATGGCGACAAGTGGGGAACTTAGTTTTTACATTGGACCCGAAGGGAAAACACATTCAAAGATCTCCTCTGAAACTACTTAGCCAATGGAACCAAACTTGGTCAAAATAGTCTTTATGTGGGACAGTGAAAAGAAAACTGTTTTTTTTAGGTTCACACTTTATCCAAGATTGCTGCCAGCAGGGAACATTGTTTCACATTGAACAACATGGGAAACACTAACAGAGGTCTTCTCCCCTTTAACTAATTAAGGATATTGGATTTATAGTCTAACTATATATATGGGCTCATTAACATAAAATGTCTATGTTAATCAAGTGCCAGGTGAGCGATACAGGCTCTTGAGAGCCTCTTGTTATGATTTATGCAATGTTATCTACTGTTACACACTTCGTGTGCCTGTGAGTATATTTATTTAATAAATCTTGAAATATATAAAGTTTGATCTTTGTCACTAATGAAACGGTAGCAAAAGTTCTATCAGTAGTCTGAAATTCCTTTCTGTAAATTTCGAATTGATAGAAGATGGAATCAAATTGCAGTCATAAAATCGCTTATTGCATTGTAAAATGGTGTGCGTCAGAGTTTGAAAAGCATGTTATTTCAGTGACAAAATAAAAAAGATGATATCTTAAATTAAGTATCGTGTCACTTTAATTTTCACAGTCTACCGTGTGTGATATTTTAGTTAAGTATTGCAAGCAGTTATAATAAAGATGAAGGAGGATGAATTTAAAAAAAATCGCAATTTACAATTGAAAGGTTGGTACCCTCAAGGTCAAGGTCACAGTTGCTAAAAATAGACTAAAATTTCAATAAAATTTTGGTTTCCGGATGATAACTTGAGTAAACTACATTGGATCAAAACCAAACTTGGTCACATGCTTGTTTATCACCCAAGACAGAATCCTATCGATTTACGGGTTGGTACACCCAGATCAAGGTCACAGTTGCCAAAAATAGACTAAAATTTCAATAAAATTTTGGTTTCCGGATGATAACTTGAGTATACTACATTGGATCAAATTTAAACTTGGTCACATGCTTGTTTATCACGCAAGACAGAACCCTATCGATTTCCAGGTTGGTACCCCGAAGGTCAAGGTCACAGTTGCTAAAAATAGACTAAAATTTGAATAAAATTTTGGTTTCCGGATGATAACTTGAGTGTACTACATTGGATCAAAACCAAACTTGGTCACATGCTTACTTATCACCCAAGACAGAAGCCTATCAATTTACGGGTTGGTACCCCCAAGGTCAAAATCACAGTTGCTAAACATAGAATAAAATTTCAGTAAAATTTTGGTTTCCGGATGATAACTTGAGTATACTACATCGGATCAAAACCAAACTTGGTCACATGCTTGTTTATCACCCAAGACAGAACCCTATCGATTTACGGTTGGTACCCCCAAGGTCAAGGTCACAGTTGCTTAAAATAGACTAAAATTTCAATAAAATTTTGGTTTCCGGATAACTTGAGTATACTACATCGGATCAAAACCAAACTTGGTCACATGCTAACTTATCACCCAAGACAGAACCCTGTGGATTGTCGGGTTGGTACCCCCAAGGTTAAGGTCACAGTTGCTAAAAATAGACTAAAATTTCAATAAAATTTTAATTTCCGGATGATAACTTGAGTATACTACATCGAATCAAAACCAAACTTGGTCATGTGCTTGCTTATCACCAATACAAAAGCCTATCGATTTCCGGGATGGTACCGCCAAGGTCAAGGTCACAGTTGCTAAAAATAGATTAGTATTACATATAAGACTGTTTCTCAGATTATTTGTTGGAACTACACATTACATCAAAACCAAACAAGTTCCAGTGCCTGTTTATCACAGGAGAAAGATCCTTTATATAATTATTTGATATATATATATATTATACATAGTTATGCCTTTAATAATTTAAGGGTTTCGATTGCAAGGAGGCGGGAGCATCCGTGTCCCATGGACACATTCTTCCAATTTTTTTTAAAGTGCTCGTTTCTGGCAAGTCAGAGAGTTATATCCTGCATTCTATGTAATTGAATTTAAAGATTGATTTTATTAAATACATTGGACGTTAATGGACAGTTAGGCATGGTTTTTAGCTGCTTTATAAACAGGATATGAATATTTAACCAGACTTAACTAATCGCTCATATTGATAATCGCTCAGGTATCAATAAAAATCGAACAGTAACCGATTGATTAGCGCGACTAATAGAACACTTATCGATCAAACTGTCTGAGGAGTTTGATCGATGATTTTGATTACAAATTTGTGATCGATAAGTGATCACTGAAATTTTCCTCTAAATTCAGATAGTGTTTAGTACCATCAGTAATGGTAAGTCAAAATATAATAAAACAATTCAGATGGCTTATGTTAATGCGGTTTTATTGAACAACTGATCACTAATCAATCAGAAATCGATAACAAATTTCTAATCAAAATCATCGGTCAAACTCCTCAGAGAGTTTGATCGATAACTGTTCGATTAGTCGAACTAATCAATCGATTACCGATAGATTTTTATTGATAAGTGATCGATTATCAATTTGATGGATTTGTTAAGTCTGGATTTAACTGCAATAAATTAGAAGTTGGCACATTGCAACGACATAGACAGGTCCTCAATGTATATAATCTGAACTGAAAAATGTTTCCTTGATATTAAGTAGTCCTACAACGTGATATAAATGTCAATTATATAACTTTGAACTCGTGGTATAAAATCTTAAAAATGCTTCATATGAAAAGCGTAAAGCCGGATGAAAAGTGTTATGTAATAGTTTTAATTATGTGCAAAAAAATAACAAATGATTTAGATCAGTAATTGTATACAAACTTTGTACCTTTATTTTTTATTCCGTCTACACCTTGCACAAGTAAAACACCGTCATCCTCTGAGGTTGCATTTGGACTGGCAATGAATTGTGGTTCCTGAGCTAGCATACCTTTTGCAAACGTATAGTCTAATTCTATACCAGTATCTACATTCAACTGTTAATACAACAATCATATAGTCCTGGTATTGAGAAGTATCAGTCTAAGAAATAATGTGGCGATTAATGTGCCTTTTAGGCAGAAAGGTGCTTTTGAAAAATTAAAAGTCAAATACAGCTTTACCCTTTGCGAATTCATAATTAACTGAAAAAAGTGAAAACGTCATATTTCGTCCACTTTGCTGCAAATTATTTCTGTTTTCCCGTACATAATGTGTAATCCGGAAAATTAGTGAAATGTATCACATTTTCATCATTGTTTAATCATAAACTATCTATTTGTAAAGTAGTTATGAAATTCTCATGGATTAAAGGTTCATTTCCATTCAGCTGAAAATTGCTTTTCAATAATTTTCTCGTACAGTGTTAGAAAATCAAGGTAATGAAAATAGCTAGAAATGAGCAAATTTTGATTTCAATTCTAGAAAAAACAAGTACTGCGACTTAAAATTTCAATACAGATTTCAGGTACTAAGTAGAACATATTCTTCAACTGTGTCGACTTATAAACACAATCTCATGCATATGAATATAAGTGTCTATCCAATAGATGTTTACTTTTATTTTGTCACGAGCGGAAAAGGTAATGCTACCTAGCAATGTGTCACATTTAGCTTGCCAACGCACTACTTTTTTTTCATTCTGGAACTTTTTCAATGAACATGCATTAATTTCCGTATATGTATTATGAAGCCTACATCTATACCTTTCCTTATCATTTCTTACTTTTGTAATTGCATTAGGATCAGCTCTGTCAAAATTCTTCACCATATAAGCATATGTATACTTCTTTCCATTATAGGCGTAGTTTATATTTGACATTTCAAAGGCAGCTGGTGGACCAGAACGTAGATTTTTAAATGAGGCAGTCCAGCTTGTAGTGTTTATTGTTATTCTGGTGACATTTGTGTAGTAAACATTCTGTAATATATTGAATAAACTATAAACAATAAAACTAGTTGAACCCCGCCGCAGCAGGTTTGCGCCTGTCCTAAGTCAGGAATTTATTAAGCCTTTGTGTGTCTTGTCCTTTTTATACGCCCGTCTTTGACGGGACGTATTATGGAATACCGGTGTCCGTCTGTCCGTCTGTCCACGCGTCGTACTCTAACTAGAGAATGCTTTGATCATTTTTCTTGAAACTTTGCAGGATTGTTGGATATGACGGAAGAGAGCTCCCTATCGTTTTATTTTGTCTTTGGATTTTTCGTTCCAGAGTTATGGGACTTTGATTATTTCAGAAAAGCTTGAAATTGCAATTTTCGTCCACATGTCGTACACTAACTAGAGAACGCTTTGATAATTTTTCTTCAAACTTTGCCGGATTGTTGGGTATCATGGAAGGAAGCTCCCTATCGTTTTATTTTGTTGATGGATTTTTCTTTCCAGAGTTATAGGACTTTGATTATTTCAAAAAAGCTTGAAATACCATTTCCGTCCACACGTCATATTTTAGCTAGAGAACGCATTATTCATTTTTCTTGAAACTTTGCAACATTCTTGGATATGACGGAAGAAAGCTCTCGATCGTTTTATTTTGTGGAAGGATTTTTCGTTCCAGAGTTATAGGACTTTGATTATTTCAAAAAAGTATGAAATTGTAATTTCTATCTACACATTGAAATCTTTTATTTTAAGACATTACTACCCCTAAACCAATATACATTTTTTACTGCTTAACATCAGATGAAATAATTGATACATATTAGAAGTCCCTTGTCATGTTTGATCATATGGAGTTCTTAATTTCAAGAATCATTTAATCAGTTTGCTTTTAAAGTGGGGACGGGCGTATCATGCGCTCTTGGCGCAGCTGTTTATTCTAGTTAGTTTACTTTATGTCTATAGGAGTCTAGGATGATGTTTATTTCGCTGGACTTGATTGCTCTTTATTCAGGGGCCGACTCCGACCTGCCGTTCGGTGTGGGGTTTTTTCACCGTTCATTGAAGATCTTATGGTGGCTTTGAGTTGTTATTACTCCCCTTTCGGTCGTTGTCTCTTTGACACATTCCCCGTTTCCCTTCTCTTTTCTATTCTGTAATATATTGAAGTATACTTGGAATTATTACTGTTGACCATTATGTTCGGTAATAATTCCCTCCATTGATCAATGAAAAGTAAGTTAAACGTCTCAAAATATTTGAAAAATTAAAAATCAAAAGTTAAAGATTGTTTTGAAGAAAAAATACGACCCTGTAAAGACTCCGAATATAAGAAATTTTACTTACAAAAATTGGAAGTCTCTGTACACAATTTAAATGTCTTAAGTTTAATATTCATTTAAAACTTTCTTAATTTTTAGTTTGGTCTTTGACGAGAAGTATTAGAGATGTTTCAGATTTTGACGAAAGAGCACGTTAACGTATGGGGACTAGTTATTGCTCAAATGTTTTATAAGCGAAAGTTAGTTTTAAAATGTAAACAATTCCAACTACTATATTGTGATTCTTAAACTAAATAATCATGAACGCCAAACATTTTAAAAATCTTCATTCTGAACCATATTTCCTTCGTTTATCGCCACGTCTTGTTTCGTCGCTTTCGTGTGTACTTATGACTTACAAAGAGACGAACGAAAGACACTCGAGTTGTCCTTCTTAAATTTAAAAATGTCATGTCATTTGTAAATTAAATGTGAAGAAGTAACAGTCCGATGCCAAAGTGCAAATTTCGAGAAATAAAATTGAACTGGTGATGTTACATGCAGTACTTCAACCATAAACATTCATCATATCTATATACTTTGTGCATTTTACAAGGGGGCCTTCATAAATAAAAGATCATAATTACTCTTATTTCATTGTATTAGATCTGTATTTTTTTTTTCAAATACATTTCTAACAATGACAATGCTAATTTTGTCAGCTTGAAGAACAAAAACCGTCAGTTACATGTTGAGACTTACTTTTAGAACCATAGACTGTTTATTTTAATTGAACTTTAGTAAAAGCAATTTTTCTATAGATTGATGCCATGTTTGTAATATATATTTCCAATTTGTCAGTGTAAATATGGATATAAAAAGAATTATATATGGTAATATATGGATCTTCGCGTATTTTTTTTTTTTNTACGACCCTGTAAAGACTCCGAATATAAGAAATTTTACTTACAAAAATTGGAAGTCTCTGTACACAATTTAAATGTCTTAAGTTTAATATTCATTTAAAACTTTCTTAATTTTTAGTTTGGTCTTTGTCCACTGCATTTAAGCATGGCGTATTATTCACTCGTTCTCAGACGTATTCCGTATCTTGAATGGCGAACTGATTTCAGGCGTCCTCGTCTTCCATCCTAACATACATTTCTCACCCAGTTTCATTATTTTCTTAATAATACACGTGATTTTGCAAATAATGCAGTTAAATTGTTAAATTGTATGCTGATAAGAGTTTTTTTTTTTTTTTTGTTAGTAAATTTGTTTTTGCAAACGGAGGGGCGGTGAAAAATTATTGACATGCGTGTGAAAAATGGAACTTTGAATTCATGTCATCGTAAGTGAAAGTTTTATTCGATTACCTGAGAAATGCAATGTTGTCAGAGGTCCTGGACAAAGGTACTCGAGCATGTAACAGAATTGCATGTATTTAAGCATTTTATTTCTTATTTCGAAGTTTTTTGAATAATGTTTAATCCTTATAATTCCAATTAATAAGTTGATTTAAAACTATGTGATCCATGTTAGCGATGATTAAATATTATTTTCTGCACTTGCATTGTAACTTTGTCAAAATGTCTGAGGAACTGTAATTGATCTAATACTTCTTTAGTCAATAAAGTTTGCAGAAATACATGTATCTACGAAACTGTTGATTGAATTGTTCAATTTTAAGTTCAAAAGAAAAAATCAAGACTATTATTTTAAATCAATTTTATCAGCACAAATGTATATCTCCTTTATAGAACAATAACATTCACGTTATCAAACAAACAAAAAAAACAAACTCTCGCCGTCCAAAATCCGATCAAAGATATATTGATATGCTGACCTAAGTACGCTTTGTGCATTTTAGTTTCTAGAAATTTATAATTCTTCTTGTTTTATTTTTGCCTTTTTTATATCCACGGAATTACTTGTTATTGACTGATCATTGGGATTTCAGTGGAATAGCAACTTGGTTATGTAATAGTATCGTACAGTGAAGTTATTTTGCCGATTGCATTATATCCCGTACTTTATATTGCATAGAAAAACAAATTTACAGTAACTTCAGTATTTTGTTATTCTTATTATGATAATAACATTGTGTTTAGCAATGACTATGCGAAAATAGTGGTCAGGGTTGAGGCCATAGTGCACGACCCGGAGGGGAGTGCACTATGTGCATTCAACCCTGACCACTATTTTGGCATAGTCATTGCTAAACACAATGTTATTATCATTATTATGCTGACTGTGTCATTTATTTTTTTCTTTTTATTTCAATTTCCAAGTTATTAAATAGCTGTATTTTCATCTAGTTACTGTCAGTTTAAAATTCCTATATTTTGAATAGTTGCAGAGGGTCGTTGCATAATGTCATGGAAATTTGAAAAATAACTTTTTATGAAAGATCTCAAAAATTCATTTATTTTATGATATAAAATGAAGAGATAAGTAAAATGAATGGTCATAAGTGGGGTAAAAACTTTTATTTTATAAGAATTATTAACAAATTAAGGTTGATTTCTATGACAGTAGACCCCTACAGGTAAAATTTTCATTACTATTTGATTGACAGTACTGTAGCTCCGCCTTCAAAATCACGTGACAGGCATAGTGCATGGCTGTAGGTATACTATGCCAAAATAGTATATCAGACACTATTAATGCAGTTTCTTACAGGAAGCATAATAATGTAAAATAGCCATGCTGTTAAAAAAGCCCTTTACCGTGCGCCGTGAAAGTATTAATATGGTCCGTGATCACCGTGTATCATCCGTACACATGATATAGGTACCAGGACTGGTTTTCATTAAAATTTCAATGCAAGCTATCATTAGTGTACGGTGTTATCAGGGTATAGCTACTTAGTACATATAAACTGAATCCACTTACACTAGGGGTAACTATCATTGAAATTTAAACGAAAACCAGTCCTGGTACCTATATCCTGTGTACGGATGATACACAGTGGTGATTGAAGTTTTTATCCGCAGTAACTTTACGTCCAGATAGAAAGTAAAAATGTTTCATTCAGTTTTGTCGTTTCCGTTACGATTTATTCATTTCCATCTTCAGTTCTTAATACTTATTGTACAGGATTTCGCTGTGTTGATCTCAATAGTTAAAAAAAAAAAAAAAGTGACAAAGTTTTTTGATTTCACGGACTTGGCAAGCTACCAGTGAGAGGATGCACTCAACCGGTAAAAAACTCTTCAAGATTTGATTTCTATGTGAATATTGTCTAATCTAACAAGACTTAATAAGCTTGAAAACAAATGCATTTAATCACAGTCTTAGAAATAATTTTAAAATAAAAATGAAAAAGAATAACAATAATACTTCAGCTAATGGTCCCCTTCGTGTCATTTAGGTTGTGGTTCATCGTGAAAGGTTCCTTTCGTCGGGTTACGTCGAATTTCGACAAAATGTGAAATATCTCTAATATTGAAACTTAAGTCGACTTTTACAAACCAGACAGCATTAACTTACATTGTTCAATAAACTGTTTACATATGTAGTCCGTGTATAGATCGATGAATCGTTGTACATTAGCATGTCCATATGGATGAGGTCGCCATCTTCGTAGGATCCGAGCTAAATGGTAGAAAGAACGCCTTGTAACCTTTTCGGTTGTTCATTTGTGAATTTAAATGCAGAAGATTCATATTTTATATATAATCGAAGCTTTTAAATCAAATATTTATGTTGATGTCATTTTTAGGGCTTTTATATCTTGATGAAAATTTCAACATGACACATGATTAGAGAATAGTCACAATTTGGGTTTTATCAATATCGATAAAGCCAAAATGTTACTGAATATTGCCAACTTTAGATTATTAAGAAATCAATAAAGTTTCTACACTAGCGATCGTTAATTTTTCAGATATTTAAGCCGAGCGTTTAAAATATTTGAAAATTTAACCTTCGGGAATGTAGAAATGTTTCTCACGAGATATGGTTGTGGATTTTATTTCTTTTATGATTTCAATGAGATTTTGGAGAAAGCATGACCCAATTTTTCTAATGATGAAAATAAATTTGTTCTTTGAGCGTGACGTCAATATGCATGGTCGCCTTTTTTCATGAGGTCACAATGGTAAAGTCCGAAAACGGCAAACATATTTGACGTCATAATTGAATTTCATCCAATCACTTGCCGAGAACAACATTCTCTCTAGAGAGGAGAACAGTATTTCTATAACTGTTCAAGGACATAAATTATAGAATGTTAAATAAACGTCCGCTTAAACTTGTAAGTGTATATAATTATATGTAAAAAACATAAATTATGCCTTTTTATACGAAAATGTAATTAAGAGATTTTACCTGGTGAGTGACAAAAAACGGCATGGTCTTTATAGCTGCCACAAAAACTCCATCAGATTTCCTCATCACTAACAATCGGGACATACCTTTGTTTTCGAATCTGAAAGCTTGTGGGAAGAAAGGCTCAACCCCGTTGTAATGTGCTGTTGAAATATAGTAACGACTAAAAATTTGTATTCACGCTTTAACTTGGAAAAAATATATAATGTCTTGGAATTTTCTTAAATAGGCTACTTAAACAATGGCATGTTACTCATAATTTCAACTCATCACTCCAGAAATTTTCTAGCTAGATCTTGTGGAACGCTATGGGACTTGTTTTGTAGATGACAACAGATTGTTCCCTTTAAAAGTTAAAGATTGCAGTTTCCTCCACTGATTTGACCTAACTTCCGGATTTTTCATATTTAGCAAGTCGGATGTCTTATAAGAAGCAGGATATGCTTACTTTACCGGTGCGCCTGTCCTCACACATGGTCTTTATTGGATCGGATTTGTTCATTTTTGTATATATGTGTGCGTGTTCATTTTTGTCTTTTCTGTGCCTTAATCATGTTACTTCTTTGTTTTACCAATACTGTCATTGTCCCTGGAAAATGAAAAAGAAAGGAAATGGGGTAAATGTCAAGGAGACAACATCCCATATCCAGGTTAAAACGACCCATAACAAAGCATGTAGGGGTCACCGTACGGTCTTCAACACAGTGAGGAACCTCGCACCATATAGCAAGCCCTAAATGGCCCCAAAAAAGGTAAAAAAGAGAATAAATCAATGGAAACAAACCACATCCAATAACCCAAATATCAAGAAACTTAAATTTTATAAGAAGACAAGGACAAGCCAATGACCAACATATTCCTGACTTGGGATATTCTTTTTAGACCGGCTGTTCGGTTCTGATTTTCTTATTAATGTATAAATGCAAAAACAAAATGGACTTGTGCCTATTGCTTGCATTGCATATCTACCTAAACGGGCTGACCCAAAGGTAAACATGGTATACACAAACAAAACCAGTATCGTGCTGTTGGATATACATTTGGTAAAAAACAGCCCGTTCTTTAACGTGATAAATGTAGTTCAACCCGAATCGGTCGCTATGGAATTAGTATTAGTAAATCAATTATATAGATTCTTTGCACGCAAATATTGCATTAAATGTTTTTTTTAAATGGATAATGTTCACTGAGTAAGTATCAGATTCATTTGAGATTCATCATACTGATATTTCTACTCAATTGTGATATGTGCTATTTGTAATTGTGTAATTCTTTAAATAAGCATTGTTACTTTTTAAGTCATAACCGAGTCAAAGTACAAGGAAGAGAACCTGAAGTGTAGTGGGTAATATACAAAAAAACTGATACTAAATATATTATGCCAGGATTGGTCCAAAAAACACATCAATAGTTTTTTTTCTATATTTACGACCGATCTGATTACGATAGGTCAGAATAATAGGACCTCATTTATCATTGGAAGTGAGTATTTCTTTTGGACTACTTTTGGATTATGGCTTTCCATTTTATTGGATTTTAATGCTGCTGATGAAAGTTACTCATAGAAGCACGTGTACAGCATAACAAAATTTACTGGGTTTTTTTATGCAACTTCTGTATTTTTTTTTGTATTTGGCTAAGGTAAAGCTAATGTAAACGTGAAAATGTTTGCCATCAAGAGAAATCCATGAAAATTTCTTCTACGCGAATAGTTTAGCTTAGAAGAGTTACATGTTAAAGAAGTGAAATGGTTGAACATAAAAGGTTCTAAGCGCGAAAAATAACCCCTTGCGAATATTTCCACGCCTACAGTATATTATCGTCAAGTCAAATCTTCTGAAACTTCACGAAACCTTAATAATAAATGCATAGGTATGAGAGTGTAAATGTTTGGTATATTTTTCCATCAATAAGAAATTAAAAACATTTATTCTTACTATAGACACAAGGATCATGCATATATCCAGCCTCTGGAAGAATTACATATTTTTCCGTGAGACTGAAAGAGTGTAGATATCCAAAACGTGATCCAAAATCAGGATATGAGTATGGAGGATTTTGTGGACAATTCGCAACATTGGCATCTCCATAATGATATTCGCCAATAAATTGTCTCCTCCTGTCGGTACCAACTTTGTAAACAATGCGCCTGTGGTAAAAAAAAGTGAAACGTTTATAATAACAAAATACCAAAGTGACCTTGAATTTAGTTGTTGCATATACGCATTTTGACAACTTATGCCTCTTAAATGCAAATCAAATCAAAAGATTTGGAAATCCATAAACCGAAACGTATGTAAAATCCGATAGAGAACAAATTACCATGAAGATCTAAAAATCAAAGCCAAAATCAGCCAAGGACAGAGCTATGCAGGAAGAAGAAAGCACGAAACCGCTATGATAATAACAGTAGTCCCGTCTTGCAGTATACTCTTCTCCCAAAAAGTCGTGAAAATCAATCTCAGTGAAGATGTACAAGACAGGTGATTCTAATAACCTAATGTGCTTACAGTTATCTAAAAGTGATAAAAAGTACACGTTGATGTTACCTTAAGTAGGGCCTGTAATAGGGTCAAATGATCACAGAACATTCTATTGCAAAAAAGATTCCCTTCATTATACATTGCCTGAATATAACGACGTTTAAACTTTATATCAGACTTTTTTTTACTTTGTAAAATACAGGTACTAATCATATACTCGGAAAGTTCTCAACTGAATGAGACTACAGTCTCAAATACTTTTGGAAGACTCTGAACATTGCTTATTTTGATGAGAGCAACAAACATTCAGCCTTGTTACGATCGCTCCTTAAAAAATCAAATGACCGTCGCTACATTATTGAAAGATGTTAAATGAAAATAGACATTTTCAGAATATTTCACTCCTTCACAAAATTGACAATACCGGTTTTGACTTTTACTGCGACTGATTGTCTGTCAGTGTAATTGGTGTCAAATAAAGAATAGAAAATACTTAACCGTCCGGAGCACCATATATCTCTCTTGATTTTATGGAGTTCACGTTATAATTGTGAAAGTTTTTTATATGTTTTTCTTATTTAATAATTATGAAGGGGTTTGTTTTCGTTTTTTTTTCTGTTTCACCTATCTTTGGACGACATTGAACACTTCCGAAGACGGGGACACATTAACCAATCTAAGTGTTGGAAAATACTGCAGTGTCATTCGTGAATTTGCATATTGAGTATCTGGTTACTTCTAATTATCAATGGTTTACCTTGAAATGGGATAACGGAATGGAAACTAAGATTTTTGAAAGTTCATGAAATTTATTCTATTTGTGTCAGATAAATCCACTATTTAACCTGTTTTCAATACACTATATCTCGTTTTCAATACACTTTAGTTATAAACTAAATTTTAATATTCCACTTACCATATTTTCACTTGTGTACGGGTAACAAATTGTAATGCAGTAACAGTACTCCAGAGTGTTCCATCCTTTTCTGTATGTTCATGTGCTGGATTATTTGTTAACATAACGCTGTCACTTAAGCCAAAATTATTATCAATGTAGTCTATCTTGCCCCTCTGCTCTACTGCATTAGGGTCTATTATTACACCTATAGGCCTCTCTGACATTGCAAGCGCTTGGTTTCCGATTTGCCACCAGCTAACATGAGGTACTTCGTCCACCTTTGAAGAACCTTTCGTGAAGGAGTACCATTTTTGTATCATTGCAGCATTCTTAAAGTTAATTTAAAGGAATATTAAATTGCAAGTTAAGAACAATGTTTATGAAAGAGAAAAATGACCCTCAAATTCATTTTTTACATACGCTAAAATACATATCTTTTGTTTATTTGTTCTCTGTCAGTTTTTTAATATCTTTGAGTTTATGGCCTTCCAAACATTTAGATTTTATCTGCACTGAGGAGACATTAGTTGTCGAAATGCGCACATGCAAAATTTAAATTTACAGTAACTTTGGTATTAAGTCATTTCTACCCACTGGGTCGATGCCACTGCTGTTGGACTGGTAGTCCCCGAGGGAATTCACCATCCCAGTAGTCAGTACTTCGGTGCTGACCCGAAAGCCGATTCTATTTGGAACCTTACAATATCTAAATTTTTTGTAAATTTTGTTGAAAACTAAGGAGTATCTCATATGCAAAGTCCTGTCCTTAGCTGATTTTGGCTTACCTTTAGATCATATTGGTTATTTGTTCTCTGTCAGTTTTTAAACATGTTTGAGTTTATGGTCTTCCAAACATTTAGATTTTATCTGCACTGAGGAGACAATAGTCGTCGAAATGTGCATATGAAGAATTTAAATTCACAGTAACTTCGATATTGGATTTCGGCAGTAGTTAACTATGGGGGAAAATCTGCGGTTTTCAAAAAACGTTT
>MJUU01039749.1:7619-26638 GCA_002080025.1 Modiolus philippinarum
AATTTGGAAGTTAAAATCATCACGCTTGTCATACTGCTTGGATTCCAAACGTCCATCCAATGTATATTAAAAGATCTAAGTACGAAGCTGAAGCAAGCGTATCAGCAGTGTCTTTAATTTTAAAATCTTTGGAATAGATCTGGTGTAAATATTCCTTGCATTTTGGATTATTCAGAGAAAGTACATTGCCTATGTAGCGGAAGCTGAAATTAAAGGACTAGGCTAAAGGTTTTTTTTTTTCTGTGTCAGCCCTTGTAAAAACTTGGTCTCATACGAGAAGAAAGAGATCAGCTAAAAGTGGTGCAGTTAGTTCCTATTGGAATCCTAATTGTCTGTTGAAAAACGCAGCCTCAAAATTAAGCAAAATATTATTTATTAAAAATTCCAACAACTTGATAACGTCATTCTCCATGCACTTCTTGTTTGACTCAGTGTGATTCTTTACAAAATATGACAATTCTTTGGTACACCATGAAAACAGTTACGTAATAGTTAAAGTATGTTTCAGAGTAATTAATTGAATTAAAATGCTTAGTAAGAAAAGGGGTGGTCAAGATGCCTGAGCGCGCAGCATGTTAACTCATGTTTATTTAAATCAGTTTATTTAGGATACATATATCAATTATAAATAAATGTATTTTTGTTTTTCATACGAAAAAGTTTCCTTATATATTAATCTTGTTTCAGATATTTGTTTACTTTTTTTATATAAATACCGATTTGATTGTATTTTAGAAATTACCTGAGTTATCGATCTGTTGTCACTTGAAATATATTTTCTTACATCTGTCCGTTAACTTGCGATTGTAGTCGCGGCGAATTATGAAAGTCATGTGATCACCTTGATATTACAGAAAGGTAGCGCAGGTTCGATCCTTGGACCTGGAAATTTTTCCCACATGAAACTTTTCCCACATTTCAAAATTACTGAATGAAACTGCATGTAAAGAGTAATTGAAATATGAAAATGAATGAATCCCATGATTTTTAAAACATCTTCCGTTAAATTCTTAAAGTTATAATCAATTTTTGAATATCATTGTATGCTTATTTGCATTTTATTGACTCTCGCAATCGTTCTATTCCACTTTGTATTTCATGGCTTTCAATTCAGTAGAAATCTTACTACGATTAAAGGATCAAATATAACAAGCAACTTGCGTTCAACATAGTTTAGTGTACTTGAATCAGTCAAAAAATAACTTCAGGGTAGTTTTTCAAGTAGCAAGCGCTTTTTACAGGTAAATGGCGCGACGTCGGATATATCTGGCAGTGGCAACATCATAATTTGACAAATAAATTGTCAACGACAACGACGTTTGATATTTGAAGAGCTTAATAAAGTCGTAAGGGAATAGTTTATGTTACTTATATTTCGGTGAAACATAACAGAAGGTCAAAGTTAAGCATATATATAAATGAATATTCATAAAAATTAATGAGATAAATAATTCGAGGTAAGTAAATAATTTGATGTAAATTATCAGTCAATAGTGCTTCGAAATCTAGAAAATCAGAGGAAAGGCAAAAGAGGAATGGTATAGTCCAAAGCATTTATAAGAATTAAAGTATCTTGAATAACAAAAGAAATGCTCACAACAGGTCTTTAATACAAAATAAATCTATAAACAATTTATGGTTTCAATTTGAAAAGCTAATAATTACATTCATTATGCTTTGTATTGAAATCCCTGTATTTGATTGGCTACGAGTGCATCCGATCACATCTGGCATTGTGTTTTTTTTTCAGCCAGTAATACTACACCAGCAAGCGACTCGTTGACAATGACAAAAGTAAAAAGACGACGGAGTAATCTTGACAAGGAAATTGCGCATTATCCACGATTTTCATAAAGTTATCTTGCACGAACACTTGCATTCCATTTACAAAATGATATTATAAGTACTGAATGCTAGCCCGCTTCATTCAAAATATGCTACGGTCCACGCTTTTACACTCCAATAAAACTACAAAATATTGCATTACATTTAAATAATCCAACAGCTTTATATCATAAATTGTCCACGAACAGCCATAAGTTCCGGATATTCTAGGACTAATGCAACAATTCAGAAGTAAGCGATTCGTGTGAAGTGATTTAATGATATATTTTGGGGTTTCACCTAATGTTATTTCGCTATTTATAACCAATAAAAATATTGTTTGATTGCTATCCCCAAGTGCAAAAGTTTATATATCCCGTTATCCTCGGTAACTTTTTCATTAACTTTTTTAATGTATTACATTTCTCATTGCCAAAATATTTTAAAGTTCTTCAAGTGATTTATTTTAGTATTTCATTGTTAATTTTAATTTTGTTCTGACAAACAAATCATGTCTGGTGTCCTCTCTTATCACCAGAAATTAATATTGGTGCTATCAAACTTAAATTTACATAACCAGCCATGCACATACAGTCAATAAGATTGTTAAGATTAAATTTTGAAGAGTGCACTACAGGGATATGCAGAATTGAATGATGGTTTGATAACTTTGTTTCTTGTCTGAATTTAAATATTATGTAATACAAAATATCATTTATAAGGATAATAAATTACATGAATTCTATTAACAAACATGATTTTTGGAAAAAAGCATTGCATAATAATGACTATGAAATAATAATAGATAATTTGTTACGTTTCAGTCTGCTAAGTTGCAGCCATGCTTAACACCATTTTTAGTATTATATTTTCAAAGTTAAGAGATTGTGAATGCAATGTTAGACACTTAACATAATAGAGTAACAACAAAACTATTAACATGTCTCCAATGAAATAATTTATTTTCTATTTTAAATTAAAACGAAAACTGCTGTATCACCCAACTTTATCTCTTCTGACCAATCAAGATATTATAACAATAGATATACAATTTTTTTTTAGTCATACGATCCAAAACATTCACATGTGACGATCGCGAATTGTTCGTGAATTTTATACTCGTAAGACAGGTTGGGGATAAGCCCAATTGTGATACTAGGATATTATATCCCGATTGGGATACATCGTTATATTCCAATTGGGATATTTGACTAGTTATTTCTTATTCATATTTTTGGGGGATTAATGTCGCATCATCATATATGAAAATTATAAATCTATAGGGTTAGAGCTTTGGGGATATACTTCTGTTTTCAAAAGGATGCTGCAAATTTTCTTCAGATCGATTTATGATTAAAAAATCAGTCACTTTGATTTTGAGATAACTTAAGCTTTAAGTAAGTGACAACCGTTCTTTGCCGCTTTTCTTAGAGAAAGCTCTATCGGCAATCGAATTAAGCAAACTGTGGTAGTTTGAGGAAAATAGTTTTTGATTATCAAAGAAGTTAAGTAGGGAAAAAGTCAAATTAAAATGACTTTTGATTTCTGCTAGAGTTTTTACCGTTGACCATGTATTTAAATTCGCTATGAATATTGGGTGAAGCAGTGATGTTTGAAACTTCAACATCTTTGCATATTTTTGAAAAACTAAACTTCAATTCAATTTAACTGTATTTTCATAGACGTCTCGCGTCTCCTGTCTTGAATATTTAACCAGTTACAATCGTGATGATCTTTGATTTTGACCGAATTAAATGTATGATTTTACGTTCTTAAAATGTCTCTGCTGATGAAATGCAACATCAACGAGATGATGATATTATTCATAAAAAACTGACTAAGTATCCCATGTGGGTTGTAACGATATATCCAAATTGGGATATAATATCCCAATTAGGATATTGTATCCAAATTGGGCTTATCCACTACCTGTAAAATATCTTAATAATTTGCATTCAATTTGACAATAATAAAGCAACACAATGAACGTAATGTCTTGTTACAAAAATCTTATTTCCAAAACAAACATATTTTCCTTGTAGTGTGATATTGAAGTTGCGGTTGGAAAACTATGCCCCATTTCGTTGCCATGTAATTAGTTTGTGCAAAAGTTTGTCACATGAAAGGAATGACAAAATAAACCATATCTGGCGTTCAGCCCTGTAAAAGCCTTTCAAAACTTAAACCAAACTAAATTGTTCCAAACCTTTGAGGTCTGAAGTAAGTATGTAAAATTGATGGGGATTTCCGCAATGCATCATACCTGTACGAATTATCTATGGATGTACATACATATGGCGTTAAAATTGCAAATTCATGTCAAGTTATATTCTTTTCGTTTAACTGAAAGGAAAAAGCCAGTGCCCCTTATTTTATAATAGTCGGCACTGAATTGTGCCAGAATGCAATATACTATATCAAGCGATCATTATCATACGCAATGTACATATCTGTACTCCAATGCAACCAATGCAACCTCTGCAGCATTTTTTTTAAATTACAAGCATCCTATCAAAATTAGCGTTTTTTACACATGATTTCCCGTCTATCAAAACGAGATAACTACGTAAAGTCAACACTTACTTATCGCGCCGACATAACGATAAAAACAAACTGCGCAAACAAGCCACCATAGTTTTCATGACTGCTGTTATTTTCAGAACAACAAAACATAACCAGAAATAAAGGAAATATCCTTAGCACAAGTAATACAATGTTCATTTTGGAATTAAGATTTATTCGATTGATCACTTAATTTACAAGTTTTCTCAAAATATTGAATTGCCGAGATAATTCCTAAATTTCCACTAGAATTACTCATCTGTCAGTCAGATGTAAAAAGTGATAAGCATTTGACGATGAACAAATTATTCTGATGTTCAAACTTCACTTTAGATTTTTTATAGGTTTACATTATTTCATTTATTGAGGATAACGTCATTTACTTTTCAAGAAAGTGTTATGTAGAACAAAATGTCCTAGACAAATTGTTAAAATGTCACACATGAACAAATACAATTTAAATTATCGGTTCTGACGGTATGAGTAACAAAATACAGATGTTATGAGATGGTATCATTTTTTAAAGCAAAACTATAAGATGAATTTTAGCAATGAAAAGACAAATGATCTAGGGAAATTAACGATTCAACATTCGACAATAATGAGACGGAACTTCCAAAACCAAAGCAAGATCTAGGACAGATTCCCATTCACTTTAAATTTAAACTGAACTTTAAAAGTAAGAGAGAACTGAACCGTCGAAAATAGAATAGTCCTAAGACTATGATAGCATAGGAAAGATATCATATACGAACGACACAGAAGAAATGGGTACACAAATACAAGCAAAAAACAGACCAAATTAAAAACCATGATACATAAATGAAAGCAAATTGCATGTGTATTGCTAGGAAAGCAGTCATTTGTAACATGTTACATTTCAGGAGACCAAACAGAACAATTAAAATGATACGATTCCTTGAAAAGGGTAAAAATAGACCCTTTTTCATTACTGTGAACGTACTATTGTTCATTTGGGTCCAATTTTCGTTAATTTCGTAGTAAACCAAAACAACGAAATAAAGTTTCCAACGTCATACATTTTTAAGAGTTTTAATGTATAGAAATCGAAACCACGAATTTAGGTACCCACCAAGAAATATCGATTTTTATGAAAACTACCAAATTTGATGTCCACGAAAAAAAGTACTTCCACAGTATAGTTATCATTTGTTTTTCTGTAAGATTAGAAACTGTGTTGCGTCCAAGTTTTCCAATCACAGAAAATTAAAAACGTGGACTTTTCGACTTCTCTATTTTTTAAAACATATATATTTACAGAATGATTGAAAATAACTTGAAATCTATGTTTTGTCAAAGCTTAGGAGTCAATGTTGTTGCTGAACATGTACTTTAATTTTTTAATCAATGTTATTGTTTGTGTTTGTGTATTTTTTTTATTATTTGATTTATTTCTATTCATTTTTTTTTCTTTTTAGGGCTTGTCTTTTTTTTCTTCTTTTTATTCTATTTTCTTCTATCTCTTTCTCGCTCTTTTTTCGCTGACAGGAGACTAGGGGTAATTGTTAAGCTCTGGTCCTTTCCTACGTACAGCTTCTATGTTTATAATGTTCGCTCGTCAACTTAGAAATAGCAAGGATATCAATTAAATACAATTTTTATAGAAAATCGAAAGAGAAGTAATTTAAGCTCGAAAAAAATGATAGGTTGCTGGTGTAATTTTCAAGATACCAGTGTTTTCCAAAAATTGNATTTTTTTTTTTTTTTTTTTTTTTTTTTTTTTTGTCGTTGTTGTTGCTTTATCATGTGCAACATTTATCGAATAACGAAAGTGACAAATAACACCAGTTTATTTTTGAGATGAACAAGATGAAATTCAGAAAATAACTTAAGGTGCCCAGGCAAAAAAGATTCTAAATGAATAAATCCACAGATGCCCAAAATCTGACAGAAGTTTATAAAGATGACCAGCGATCATCCTTAAATTCAAGATCAGTTCCATTTAATAAAAAGAATGATGGTATAGGTGGCAAATGTAAATTTTTCATTTCAGAAAGTTTTGTCACATCAAAATGTCTATGCCTAAGTATTCACTGTTTGTCTTTTATCTGATTTAACATCCTGCAAACAAAATTTGCTTGAAATCATTAACAATTTTTTGACCTTCTCCCTTATAAGTCGATATAGTACAATATTGGAATATTTTATTAGTTTTGCAAAGGCCAAGGTCACACTAGCTGAACATTGGCTAATGGCTAAAATTTCAGGCAAATTTTGATGGCCCGATGTTAAATCAGATAAAAGACATACATTTTCAATGCTTACTAATTATGTATATGAAACTCTTTCGACTTTGGGCCCAAACAAAATTAAGAACGCTAAAAGTAGACTGAAATATTAGAATTTTGTACGGATCATGATTATTTTATCAGCCAACAGCAGCTGAAAAACAAAACTTTGTCTTGTCTGTATTTAGTACTCTTGAAACTCCACTGCCCAACACATGGGGAAGTGGTGACGCACATGATGACCTAAAATATACTTAATCTCAGGCTTTTAATTTGAGAATCTCTGTTATTACTTAACATTCAAAGTTCTATTAATTATATGTTCATAGATAAACATTCCCAGTAAGGGTGAGCCTTGAAAGATTTTTTCATTTTCGCATTTCTTTTTTTTTCTTTTTTTTTTTTTTTTTTTTTGACGGGTANTTATTAACATTTGAGAATGCTTGGCATAAGTTACTTTGCCCTTCATGTGTCTGTTAAGCAGTTTTAAGTTGTTTTCTGTTCAACAATTACTTAGTATATTATTTAAACCTTAATATACTTAAATATAATCAGTTTTTCCTATTACTCATATATAACAAGAGTAATTAATATAATAAAATAGGGCCTGCTAAAATGAAAATTACCATTGTTTTTACTTTATGCTTACAAAACTACGCTCAGTTCTGTTTGTTTGTTTTATGTTTGTTGTTTATGTTTTACATCTCGGTGATTGCTTTATTTCCTTGTTTTTCTTAAGTTCCCCTTCGTGTTCTGTTCACTAAGTATGAAGATTTACAGCGATGATTATTGTGACTAAGTTAACATAAGAAAAAAATGGTTAATTGTATTACATGTATCCAAAGCTAGAGACTCGTATAACAATGACTTGAAATTGCATTTTCAACACATGATAATTATACTATTACTAATTCGAGATTCTGATTATCGCAAAATATTCAACGAATGATCGAACGACGCAGTAATTCACGAATGTGCGCAGCGCATGAGTAAATTACAGTGTTTTTCGATCATGAGTTGAATATTTTCGATAATCAGAACAACGGCAGTAGAATACCGAAGGAACAAAGCACAAGATTACACAAATCAAAGTCCAGAGACAAGGCAAAAGCAAGAACAACAAAAGACGGAAGACTAAAGACACCACATGCCCACAAAACACACGAACATTACATTTACAACACAAAAAACTAAAGACTCTCAATAAACAAGAGTGACATCAGGTGCTCCGGAAGGGTAAGCATGTCCTGCTCTGTGCACAGCACCCGTCACACTGTCAATGGGTCAATCCAGGGTAAAGTCAAAACCGGTAATGTCAAATCCGGAAAGACGCGAATCTAGCTGAAAATGTCAGTTTTTAATTTGTGACACTGACATTTCATATCTATCTATGATGTCGTGGTGACGACCATAGAATTTCTGAAGGGACGAAAGTAACAAAGGCTGAACATATCAAGCTAAGGACAGAGCTTTGCATGAGGGAGATACTCCTTAGTTTTCAACAAAATTTACAAAATTTAGATATTGTAAAGTTCCAAATAAAATCGGTTTTCGGGTCAGCACCGAAGTACTGACTACTGGGCTGGTGAATACCCTCGGGGACTAACAGTCCACCAGCAGTGGCATCGATCCAGTGGTAACAAATAACTAAATACCGAAGTTACCGTGAATATAAATTCTGCATATGCGCATTTCGACAACTTATGTCTCTTCAGTGCAGATACAATCTAAACATTTGGAGGACAATAAAGTCAAATATGTGTAACAACTGATAGAGAACAAATAACCAATATGATCTAAATGTAAAGCCAAATTCAGCTAAGGACAGAGCTTTACATGAGGGAGATAATCCTTAGTTTTTCAACAAAATTTACAAAATTTAGATATTGTAAGGTTCCAAATAGAATCGGTTTTCGGGTCAGCACCGAAGTACTGACTACTGGGCTGGTGAATATCCTCGGGCACTAACAGTCCACCAGCAGTGGCATCGACCTAGTGGTAACAAATAACTAAATACCAAAGTTACCGTGAATTTAAATTCTGCATATGCGCATTTCGACAAACTATGTCTCTTCAGTGCAGATTAAATCAAAACATTTGGAAGACCATTTAGTCAAATGTGTGTAAAAACCGATAGAGAACAAATAACTAATATGGTCTAAATGTAAAGCCAAATTCAGCTAAGGACAGAGCTTTGCATGAGGGATATACTCCTTAGTTTTCAACAAAATTTACAAAATTTAGTTATTGTAAGGTTTCAAATAAAATCGGTTTTCGGGTCAGCACCGAGGCTGGTGAATACCCTCGGGGACTAACAGTCCACCAGCAGTGGCATCGATCCAGTGGTAACAAATAACTAAATACCGTAGTTATGGTGAATTTAAATTCTGCATATGCGCATTTCGACAACGTATGTCTCTTCAGTGCAGATAAAATCTAAACATTTGGAAGACCATTAAGTCAAATATGTGTAAAAACTGATAGAGAACAAATAACCAAATGATCAAAATGTAAAGCCAAATTCAGCTAAGGACAGAGCTTTGCATGAGGGAGATACTCCTTAGTTTTCAACAAAATTTACAGAATTTAGATATTGTAAGGTTCCAAATAAAATCGGTTTTCGGGTCAGCTCCGAAGTACTGACTACTGGGCTGGTGAATACCCTCGTTGACTAACAGTCCACCAGCAATGGCATCGACCCAGTGATAACAAATAACTAAATACCGAAGTTACCGTGGATTTTAATTCTGCATATGCGCATTTCGTCAACTTATGTCTCTTCAGTGCAGATAAAATCTTAACATTTGGATAACCATTAAGTCAAATATGTGTAAAAACTGATAGAGAACAAATAACCAATATGATCTAAATGTAAAGCCAAATTCAGCTAAGGACAGAGCTTTGCATGAGGGAGATACTCCTTAGTTTTCAACATAATTTACAAAATTTAGATATCGAAAGGTTCCAAATAAAATCGGGTTTCGGGTCAGCACCGAATCAGAATCTAGGATTAATTATTGTTTTTATTATATAGATCAGTTCTCGCATATTTAATGGTGTAATTTTAGATTCTTTTCATGAACTACGTTTTCCGTGTTAATCCGCTGAGACGTTTACTTGACAAGAATGTTTATGACGTCTATTGTGACGTCACTTCCTAGAGTAAAATTATGGAAAATAATTTAACAGTTAAATATCACTTTTATTTCACTGAGAAATTTCAATCTTTCACCGTCCTCTATATAATAATCTGCATGTACCAGATAAACATATCGGCATAAATATCTAACAACCGATAATATCATTGCTATATAGCCCGTTTTTTCAAGTGTCATACTTTCTACATCATTTACGAAATATAGCAAGTGAGCTTTCTTATTTCGTAATCGCGATATGAATATGCTTTCTATTCATGTTTGCAAAGATAATGAGGACATCCAGTGTAGCTCTTGTTTCATCATATGTTGGCCGACTCATATTTTTTGTATTAACCGACAATGTTATTGGATTTAAAAAAACACTCGTTGTAACGCAACGCACAGGAGTTAATGCAATGCATAAGCCATTAAGAATATTTGAAAAACAAATTATTGACCAATTCTTGTCCAACAGTATACAATCTATTACAGATAATTAAGGGTAATTAGACCATTGAAATGGCACCATCAGCTTCATGTTTTCATAACTGATTTGTTATCCAATTATTTTTGGCTTACTCGATATAATAAAAAATCATAGAATGTATTTTTTAACCTAAGAAAATTGAACCCAGTTCATTGCAATTCAATGTAATACGAGAAAAAATAAATTGATTCGATCACTCTTAATTGCCTAACATGCTGGTTACCTCTCTGTATATATATATATATATATATATATATATATATATATTGACGCGATAACCAAACCAACTCTGTATTTCAAGCAGACCAATGTCAAATTGATGAATGGAATTGGCTAACTTGAACTTCTTTTGCTTTTTCCTTGTTAGCTAGCCGATGTATTTGTAACATGCCCTATTCGTGTTTGAACTGACATTAATGACAACAATTAATTAGAGGAGCTCCTATGACTGGTTCAAGTTAACTTGGCGAGAGGTTATGTCTGCACCCTACTGTATATATCTATTTGACTACTCTCGTTTTAACTTTATATTCTCTACAACAAGTACACTTCATTACAATTAAAGCAACAATTTATTCGTATGAAGTGTTTATTTGTATGTTCTTTGCTTATGTTATTTATCCGGGAAATTTCACATTCCCATTCAATTCCTGTGAAAATATAGGGTCTGTAAGTATCATCCGTCGGCGCTGTGAGTCTCGTAAAATGACACTGAGACGAAGTGATGAATTTTAACTTTGAAAACTTTAGCGTCAAAATTTCAAAAATTTAATAAATATGTAAAGTGAAGAGTCCAGAATTCAGACAACAACATAATTAATCCATGTATTTATGTATGTCAAATATGTCAAAGTTTTTGTTTTAAAAAACCTTATGCAAAACTTTTTGATTCAATGTCTGTATCCGAAATTGAATGAGTTTTACAGAGACTATTTACCATAGGATTGTTATTCGAAACGTCTCTCGCCAAAACTTTTCAACTGAGAATTATTGATAAATTTCTGAGTGAATACCGAAGCAATAACCAAAGTCATACATCAAAAATACATGGCAATAGGGTCTGTAAGTCTAGTCATGTCACACCGAGAATTCACGATACAATAGAAATTTGGAAAACGTTTCCCTCCAAAATATGACGTTGCAGTATTATGACGTTCAATTGATTTGCTTGAAACGTCATATGTTTTTGGTAAAAATGCAATTTCCGGGTACAAATTATGTACCCGGAAGTTCCAAAATTGTACGAGACTTACAGACCCTATATTAGGATTACATACATAGAACGTTAACGTTGAAGACGAAACAAACAGACGAACATAAGATAAGCGTCACAAAAAATAAAGCACTAACTGTGTGTTAACAAAGTGTTGCAAAAACATGAAACATTTTTGTAATCTTCATGTGCCTGTAAGCCTAGTTTTTGCAGACATCTGTACTGCAATAAACAAGTGTTCATTATGCTGCTTACGGTATTTTGTAGTTTTAAGCTGAACCCTTACAAGCTATCTGATGACTTTAAGGCGACAAGTCGATCGGATATTAAGAATTGCTTAGCAACATTTATGTAAATTGGCGACATGTTTTAATAACTAAATTAAAATAATCCACTAAATAAAATAAATGTCATTGTAAGACAAAAAAATCGTAAGAGGTCCTTTGGAAAAAAAAAAAACGCCCCAGCAATTAGTTGTGAAACTAGTCCTCCAAGATAACAGTATGTTTAAGGAAGGTTTTTCTTTTTCGACATTTAATAATGAAGGTACTTTAACTTGTCCACGAGCAGCCATGACTCGGGTATTCTCTGCCTCGTCCGATCAGAATATTGTTTGTAGGCTATACCCAGAATGCAACAATTGTTTGAACTGAATATCCTCTAGCATCGGTGTCTTTTCGATAAATTTCTTAATTCCGATGTTATAAACAACTGGTTCACTTTTATTTTTGCATTTTTTTATGTTCCGGCAAAACAGTTACGTTTTCTGTTCTCTCTTATCAAACAGAATTGATCTAAGTAATACCAAACTTCAAATTAAATGACTACCAATGTAGATTTTAGATTCTGTTATAATTTTTTGGAGGATACTACAGGGATACGCAGAAATTATTGATGACTTGGTTTTTTTTTTTTTTTTTTTTTTTTTTTTTTTTATATGGATAATAAATTACNTATTAACAAACTTGTTTTGGGATAAAGCATTGCATAATAATGACCATCAAATAATAATAAATAATTTGTCAGATTTAAGTCTGATAAGTTGCAGCCATGCTTAACAACATTTTTTGTATAACATTTTTAAAGTTATGAGATTGTGAATATAGTTTTTGACATTCAACATTATAAAGTAACAACTAAACTATTAATATGTCTCCAGTGAAGGAATTTATTTCCTTTTTTAAATCAAAAAGAAAACTGCTGTATCACCCAACTTCATCTCTCCTACACAACCAAAATCCTATGAAAACAGATCAGGTTTTTTCAGTCATACGAGCCAAAAAGTTCGCAGGTCAAAAATTGTTCATGGATTGCATACTCGTAAATGTGGGTGATAACAAAACTACCGAACAGGGTTGTCAAGAGTCCAAAAAGACAAATCAGGTGGAAAACACCGGAAAAATTGTCGACCGCAATGTTCCTGACTTGTTACAGGCATTCCAAAAGAAATTATGGGTTAATAAATAACAAAATGCCGAAGTTACTGTAAATTTACTTTCTGCATATGGCCATTTCGACAACTTATGTCTCATCAGTGCAGATAAAATCAAAACATTGGAAATAAAAAAATCGATGGTGTACAAAAGGTGATGGAGAACAAATAATCAAAAGGGTCTAAATAGAGAGCCAAACTCAGCTAAGGACAAAGCTTTGTATGAGGGAGATATTCCTTAGTTTTAAACTGGTTTTAGGGCATGCCAAACATCCCCTTCTATTGCGGTAGTGTGCCGTCACAACAATCAATTGTGAAATATCGGCAAAAAATGGAATATTACTGTCCATGTTAGGGAAATTGATATTTAGAAATCAAAATCGTAACGTTTATCGGAAATCCTAGTACTTAGATTACTTTTTTCGTCTAATTCAAGATATATGTCCAATTTTTCATCGCAGCATTCTTTTCCTTTTAAAATGGTTTTGAAAAAAAATGTGAATTTTTATTACCAAATATATCTTTTTTTTTATTTATGTGTATTATACCTTTGATTTGTCATTTAGGTTAATTATGAGGCATGGTTGAATACAGTGTAGATAAAATTGTAAAGTCTATCATATCGTCTGTCCTAGATGCTGGTTGAAATAAATTGGCTATATACTGGAATATTGGATGTATGTCAAAAAATATAAAGACCTTTAGTTATTAATTTGATTCAGTGGGTATTTCAATGTTTTCAATAATTTCAGACGTTTTAGAGTTAAAATGTATTTATCAATTAAGTAATTATCGGAATGAGATTATCATGTACAGAGGTTAAACGATTGCGTTGATTTTTTGAAGGGATCACTCTTAACGTGCTTTTTAATTTCTCTATTTTAAGTCGAGAAAGTAATATATCAACTTCCGTAAAATATACATCGCGTTCTGCCATACAAAGCTTTTGACAAAATTTCATTGATGTATCTTCCTACTGAAGATTCATATTCTGTCGAAATTGCCAAACAGAATTAAAATGTATGTATCTTGTTGTTTTATTATCGTCTTTCAAAAAGGAGTATAAATATGAAGAAGGAAATAAAATGAATAAAACTTTTAGATCTTGGTTTTTTCCCCAATTTTGCGATTTCAATAGATTTCCATATCTATCTTCTTCCTTTTTTTGAATATTTTTTTTTCTTTAATTGAACGTAAATAGCAAATAACGAAGGTACTGTTAATTTAGTTTTTACATATGCGCATTTCGACAATATATGTCGTATCAGTACAGTCAGTATCTTTTAGGGAATTTCCAGCTCTTCAAAAATGCTATCTCCCCGAAAATAAGACTTATTGAAATGGAAGTTAAACAAGCTTCAATTCCAGTATTCATATAACGGTTTAACATAGAAATTTTCGTGTTATGTTTGTTACATTTGCAACCACGAAAACTCCGGTAACAAATCGAAAAATTAAAAAAATGAGCGCCAAAATAATATCCCCGCTAAGTGTATAAACCTACCTTTGGCTTTTGAATGTGTCGTTACAAATTCTTGATTTCCTAAGTTTCTGTCAATCTTATCTTTTGTTTGCTTACTTTTCAATACAATTTTATTTACCTTGACAACGGAATACTTTAAATAATGACGGAAATTAACCACACGTTACTTCCAGTTTACAAAACTTTTGTTACTTTTCCGGCGTTTTAATTCTTAAAATTCGGCAATCGATTTCCAGATGTGTTGATTGATGTGTAATGAGTTTTGCCTGTCATTTTAGCACCAGGGAACACTGAAACAAACCTCAGATACATTGATATCCAGTTCGGTAAAAAAAAAATGTTAAGGAATCCAAATCGCGAAAATTCAAACCACGTGAGAATATCCCCTTATACAGTACAGTGAATGTCCTGTGTTCAAAAGCACTAAGCTCGCTAGTCTGATATATTTTCTTAGAAACTAATTGACCCTCATGCAACTGCTTTACTGAATGTATTTTCTGTGTATTGAAAATTTGCGTTTCAAATTTCATAATGAAATGATTTTATTTTGAACGTTTTTAATTTAAAATATCTAAATTAGAAAACAAAACTTTGTTTAAACATACGGACTGTCTCCCTTGTACATATAGCTGTAATGGCTAGTTTTTGGCTTTTCAATTAGATCGTATTTCGGTTTATGTTGTTTATTTGCTCTGTGTCAGCTTAAATACAATTCCTGTTTATGCTCATCCAATGTTTGATCTGAATTATCTGCCCTGAAGAGACATAAATTGCAAAAAAAATGTCATAAAATTAATTTGAGAAAATTTTTCTGTTTTTATTTGATATTTCGAACGAAAGTCAAACTAATTTAGAAATAAAATCTCACAGATTAAACAAAATCTCAGATGCGCCGTTTTAAAGAGCTAAAAATGTTCAAAATGGTCACTCAGTCACAAGTGTCCTATTCGGCCTTGCCTGACATGAAAAAATCACGTTGTATCAAACTTTACAGTTTTTATCAGAATTCTAATCACTTAAAAATACTGAGGCTTCGTTCTGTGAATGACACTCGGTGGATGTCCTTGATAAAACAATTGGCCTCCCATTTCCATATTTTTGGTTGAGTACTACTTATTTGACTACTTTTGGATTATGGCTTTCCTACTGTTTGATTCTAATTCTGTTGATGAGAGGTAACTCCTTGAAACACGTGTAAAGCATAACGAAGTTTATTGTTTTTGACGTAACTTGGGTATTATTGTGTTTTGAATATTGTTTGGTTGAGATCAAACTTTAACGGGACGTTACTGCTAATCATAATACATGTACATTGATTACAGTAAAACTCATCCAGAGCTACTTAATAGAATGGAAATGTCTGATATCCGCAAAAAAAATCATTGCTAAAGACTTAAAATAACCTTTTACCTATTCCTATCAGTTTTGAGCTAAACTGAGGTAGATGTCGATAGCCACTATTTATTTTCATTTCAGTGATATTTTTTTAAATCTACAGTATTTGACATTAAGAACATGAGCTAGATGTATATATTTAAGATTGAATAGCAAAATACAAAAGTTATTGTGGATTTCGTTTCAGCATATGCGCATTTAGACAAGTTATGTGTATTCAGTGCAAATGGAATCAAAACATTTGGAAATTCATCAACCAAAATATGTTTAAGCTGTAGAGAACAAATTACTAATAGGATCTAAAAAGGAAAACCAAAATCAGCTGAAGAAAGAGCTATGCAAAATGGAGATACTCCTTAGATTTTAACAGTTAATTGATGTCCTTCTTTTGGCTACTTATCTCTCTACAGTTTATATTAAAAGAAATTAGTCTATAGACCAGAAATCAAATGATAATAAAAGACGATCATGGAAGGTACATTGTATCTTTGGCAATTTGCATTTTATCAATGTCAATGACAATAAATTCTTTATGAACGGCTTTTGAACTTGTTCTATACTTTTATATCATCATGTGAATGTCCAACGATAACTATAATAACAAAAGCATTGAACTCAAACATGTCAAAAGTCCAATCAATTTTCCAAGAAACTGATTTTTTTCAAATGAAACTGAAATATCAAATTAACTATATAATTTATCAGGTGTTCTTCAACGTAGTATTGTTTTTCTTCTTAAATGGTATCATATTAAATTACCGCTCCAGTAGTCATCATAACTGTAAATAAGGACTGCAATTTGTGATATAAGTGTATACATCTTAGCAAAACTAAACAAAGCTTCCTTTATAAAACCTGATGGACGACTTCCAATATTGACGAAAACATGTGGAAAATCCTGTTGCGTTTCATACGATTTTGCAAGTTCATAAATAATTAAAGTAGCTATTTTTAAATTGAGCTTAAATCACGATGCTCAGCTTGATATATTCTTTATTTGAAGGCAATAACTGTTATATTACACTGCAATTGAGAAAGCAAGACACATCGATGTATTACTAAGGCAACAGATAGAATATTGAGCTGTCAGTCTTGGGATCGATTAAGAGCTAGTGAACACATCTCACGAATTTAACATGGGCAGCCTTCCTGTTAAAACAACGGTATTGGAATACCGGAGGAACAAGGGAATTGATGATGAAACTCGTGACACTGATTAAAAAACAGTTGCTTTGAAGGAAAGAAACTGAAATGGAGTTTCTTTCCTGATCGTACTTAAGCTGACGTGAATCAGCTAGGGTGAGAAAAAGGAATCGTTAGCAAAACCTGTACAGCATGGCCCTAAAAGAAGTACCAGTCAGCGTCAACTAGAAGAAAAAAACGCTGAGAGCTAAAACCAGTGGGAAGGCAGATCGGAAATCAGCCATTACAACATATTCTATTACAGATAAACTACTGCTTACAGAAAGCAACACACGGACAGCTATCAAACAATCAATTCGTCAACACGTCATCCAAGAAATATAGAGATATCACTTTACAGATTCCAAATTTATACCGTCATGTACATCAAATAACATCAACGACGTACAGAGTCAACGATGACGATTTCTACAATGACAAAAATAGACTTCCTGAAACTGTATCAAGCCCATGCGAGCCAGTAAGAAATGCTACAAGATTATCTCGCTGAAATACACTACTCTGCAGTATTCGATATTGACAACACTGCCTATAAGCAGATACCTCTGCATGTCATAACGGCTTATCTGGGAGAATGACCAGGTTCACCAGCTGACGGTTCGGTTCTCGGTTCTTACTTCGCCAGCATTAAAGGAAACATAATGAAAGATCAGCAATGGAACAGCTACCTTTGTAGAAAGGGAGTTACCAGTCCGAAATTACCAACTGGAATGCCCGACGTAAATATCTAGAATCGTCATTATATTGTGTTGCATATCAAGTACAAGTTAAAAATTGGTTGGTTATGTGATCAACAATCAAACGAATCTTGTTTGATTAACGTAGTAAATAGTCTGAAGGTATATAAAAATTCTAAGTGTGTGATGTTTTAGGGATAGTTACAGTCCATCGTAGATATGGTTTTTATGCATTTTTTGTAATTTGAACTATTTGGTCGATGCAACTGCTGGTGGACCAGAGGTCTCTGATGGTATTCACAAGCCTCATAGTCTGACATGAAATTCATACTTTGCGTGTTATAAAGAAATTTACAGTTTTTATAAAAATTCTAACCTCTTAAAAATACTGAGGCTTCATTCTGTGTATAGCACTCGGTAGATGTCCTTGGTACTGGATTTAGCTTCCTATTTAGAATTTTTTTGGAAATTAGTACTTCTTTTGGACTACTTTTGGATTATGTCTTTTAATATTATAAGATTTTAATGAGAGGTTACGCATTGAAACACGCGTACAGCATAAGGAAATTTTCTGGTTTTTTATGAAATTTCTGCATTTTTTTTGTATTTTGTCAAAATCGCTGAAGACGTCAAATTCCTCATTGCCAAAGGTTACGAACAAAGTCATTACAAAATCACGATACATGATATGATAAGCCTTGACTGCCAAAGAAAAAACTGCATGCATGTAAAACCTTATCTTTATACCTTTTAAACTTGAGGTTTCCACGGAGCCTAGATAAATGCCAATGTCAAGATGTATCAATTCTCAAATCGAACATTTCTTCTACAAATTCTCAAATTAACAATTTGTTTAGAGATTGAAAAGGTCATAAGGAAATGGCAATGTGATATTAAAAAGGAATACAATAACGAAAAATGTGGAAGAATGTGTCCATGGGACACGGATGCCCCCGCCTCCTTGCAATCGAAACCCATAAATTATTAAAGGCATAACTATATACAATATATATTTATCAAATATTATTAGAAAGGATCTTTCTCCTGTGATAAATAGGCACTGGAACTGGTTTGGTTTTGATATAATGTGTAGTTCCAACAAATAATCTGAGAAACAGTCTTATATGTAATACTAATCTATTTTAAGCAACTGTGACCTTGACCTTGGTGGTATCAACGCTAAAATCTATGGGATTATGTCTATTGTGATAAGTAAGCAAGTGACCAAGTTTGGTTTTGATCAGATGCAGAATACTCAAGTAATCCTTCGGAAACCAAAATTTTATTGAAATTTTAGTCTATTTTTAGCAACTGTGACCTTGACCTTGGGGGTACCAACCTGGAAATCGATAGGGTT